>JAPPVO010000014.1:69270641-69362284 GCA_030407325.1 Camellia japonica | reverse complement strand
AATGTAGTCACTCTCGACTATATGTCTTCCCAACGTAACTCCCAGATTCCGCAGACTCTGACTCTCAAACAACTGTTTTTCCTTTGGGATCTCCCTTTCCTTGTTCTTGGCGGTCACCGCCACTGGCTTAGATTGGGTCATGGAGATGTCCATCATGCACAAGTCGGTGCAATCGTGGGAACACCTCTGGTTTAGGCAGGTGGGTAGGGGTGATATAGATACTAGGATCGTAGGACACGGTCCCAGCATAGATGAAATTGAGTCTTTTGGGTGGTGGAGCTTGGTTATGTGCGGGGAGGGGATTTGTAGTAACATTGGGCTTCTCGGGAGGCAAATCACCCCATTGTCGATGAGATCTTGGATCTCATGACGCAACCGGAAGCACAGATCGGTGTCGTGACCGTGCTGTTGGTGAAAGGCGCAATATTTGGCCGGTTATGGGTAGAGAGGAGTTTTTCTGGTAAGGGCCCGCGGCTCCAGGGGCTTCAGGTGCCCTTTTTGATCAAAACCCCCAGAGCTTTGGATAGGGGCATATATAGTGGGGCGAAGGTTCTGGTGTTTCTGGTGGGTATTTGGTTGTTTGTGGGTTGCTTCCGACGCGCCGGAGAATGGTGCAGCTCCGTATTTCTTGGGGGGGTTGGCGGTGACCATGCTTACTTCGGTGGCTCTCGTAGTAGTAGCGCCACTCGGGCCTGCATTGCTACCACGGTTGAAAGTTCGTCGGGTTGCTCCCGGTCGTTATCAATCAAGCCTTGCTTCAAGGCATCTTCAATCTGCACCCCCATTTCATGTAGGTCAGAAAAAGTAGGAAAGGGGAGAACTATCATCTTTTGCATCAACTTCGGCTGAAGATTGCGCACAATCATCCGAATCTGGTCTTTGTCCGTGGGCCTCAAGGTCATCATCGAAGCCTTGGCCCTCCATCTGGTTACAAACTCTGAAAAACTCTCCTTAGGCTCTTGCCTAGTCGTCTCGAGATCACGGGTCGTAATCTCAATCTGTGTATTATACGAATACTGTGCGATGAAGGCCTCAGCCATTTCGTCCCAATTCCTTTGACATCATCTTCTAGCTTGCATACCATATGGCCGCCACACCCGACAGGGTCCGGCCAAACAAAGACAACTTCTGAAGCCTACTGAGGCCCATCGGCCTTAGAACATTGAAAACAGTCTTAAATGCACCATGGGGTCCCCGGACCCGTCAAATCGATCAATATGAGGCATTTTGAATCTGTCGGGCAACGTCACAGCTGCGTCCGTGTATCCATCTTCAATATCGGGGATAGTCTTGACCCCTTGGGATCTCTTGAACAGCTTTTCAAGCTTGCTCAACTTTAGTGCTGTGGGATCAGTCTCGAACTCAAAGGGAGAGTCCGGTAGGTTGGTGGGCGTTTTTGATAGCTGAGGTTGGATTTGAGGTAGGGTTGGAGGTGGGGGTGGTCCTGTGGGCAGTTCTGTATCAGTCTGAACATTGGCTGTCTCCCCGACATTAGGAACTCCTGGCGGGGGAGGAACTTGATGCGAAGCAGATGCTCCGGTCTGCTGCTCTAGCCTGGCTATTGTCTCTGCCTGTTCCTTTACCAGTGTGGCCTGTTGCCTGGCGAATTCTGCCTGTCGGACAGCATCTTGCTGCATCATTTTCATGCTTTCTTGGAGGTGGCGCACCATCTCTTCTAAACTAGCCATGCTATTCTGCTCTGGTTGAAATACCGGTATATATTCTCTCTCTGTTGGTGACACGGAACCCTGATCCCTACTGAACACAGGTGGGGTAGATAAGGCCCTCTGAACTGACTGCTGTGCTAATGTCCTCTGTCTGACTGACCTCCGCCTAGTAACCGGGGGTAGTGAACAGTACACTGGTTGTCCGTCTACCAGATCCTCAGATCGATGGAGTCGACGACCTCTAGTCCAGAGTGCTCGGGGAGTATCTACTGGGTCAGAAGCAATCGTGCTCAACTACCTAGTAAAAAAGATAAATAAAGCGTATAAATAACAGAAAATCGGACAGCATAACGGCATAAAATAAACAACACACGGTTGGATAACACGCTGAACTCGATTCACTGTCCCTCCAATACTGATCACTATTTCTGAATCATTGCCCCAAGTCTGAATCCTGTACCCACAGATAACTGATTCCCCAAAATACTGTTACTGGTGCCCTCAGGCCGGATAAAACTTGCAAACTGACATGCGCATTCCCTGTAGAGATACACTCTAAAAGCACATAGCAGTAAATGAGAGCCAATACACCCCTATGTTGGGGTAGGGTTTCCCTGTCCTATTTTGTCAGGAGCTAGGGTTTCACTACGCACGCAGCGGTTTCAAACAACCTATATCGGGTAAGCAACCTGTCCTAGTTTGGAATGGTCACTATGGATCCGAATATGCACTAGGTCGAATGGTCAAAAAGGGTGCCCCGGTGAAACCGGGGTTTGTGTTCCCATACTGGCAGAGCCCGCAACCGGTCAGCCTTATGGTCATGCCTTGACAAGACAAGCCTCCGGCAAACCGCTCAGGAATAGCAGATGGCCAACACGGTGTCCTAGGCGCACCAATGCAAATGCAATGCAAAGAAACACATAAGTGTAGTCAAAACAGGATATCACGAGTTCGAGTCAAGCTCTCTAAAATCCCCAGCAGAGTCGCCAGAAACTGTAGACGTGCCCTTGGGCTTCACTCTACAGTTCGGACTCCCTTTTGTGTTACGGTTCTTAATCTGAACCAAAGAGTCCAACTCTGGCAAATCGTTTGAGAAAACAGATTTTTGAAAAGAAGTGCCAAACATGGACTGCTTTGCCAGATACAGAGTCGCCACCTAAATATTTTTAAAATGGGAAATTTAGGAAACCCTGACTCGGTGCCGAAGGCCACGTGTCCGTCATCACTAAATGTCTTGGCTCGGGAGCTTGGGTACTATCGGGGAAGGTCAGCTATGAGCACCCCCTTCCGCCCGGTCCGAAGACCGGCCTCTACTAACCGTGATATCCGATTTTGAAAACATTACATGCTCTTATCCCAATTATTAGCCTAGAATTACTATATTATGCGCACAGCAAACAAGTATAGACTAGATTGCCTAATTTGGAAACAAACATTGCATATCCGTTTGTTTTGAAAATGTTTCGGAATTTGCTACTCGCAAGTAGGCTAAAACACGGATTTCAATGAGTTTTCCCAACTCAGACAATCCAACCTCCACCCACAGGCATTCAAGCAGTTTATCTCATGTAAGCACCTAGCCGCATGGTAAGCATACTGTCATGGCAACATTCACACGCATGTGGTATGCTAAAGCGTAAATACTTACATCGTACTCCGTGCCAAAACAAGAAACTAGTTAGCAAGCATGCGTGTCCTAGTTCATGTTAAGTGGCTAATGCAACGCAGGCAAGGATGCAATTTAGAGTAGGCTCGGCTAACCCTAGAATGGCATGCGAAATGCTACAACTATCACGTATTCAAATTGGAATTGGAAATACGATGCAGTTTGTATGATGTACCGAGCCCGGTGCATGTAAACAAATGCATGGATGCACGCATGCATTGCATAAGGTATGCTAAAATAGTATGCCCTAATCTACCAACGTAAGCAGGTAAATAAAAGGGAAGAAAGAAATGGGGATTGGAAGACATACACCCACTCACACACACTTATTACAAGCACGCCCTCACTCGGAGGGACCGAATAATAATACAGTCCAAAAGAATAAATGAATAAATTATTACAAAATTCTAATTATTAAAATTAAATCAAATAAATAAAAGAAATGGGGCCTCAGCCCTGCCTCGGGATGCGCGAATGATGCATGCTCGATCCAACTTGCCCGGAAAGCCCCACACCGCACCACTGCTGCCTCTGTTTCTACTGCCCTGCCTCTCCAAAAATTACCAAAGTCCCAGAACACCTTCCTTGCATGCTGCTAAATGCCACCGGCTGAAGGAAATTTCCACCGGCTGCTTGTGGTGACCACCGGCTGCAAAATAAGCTATCGGCCAGAAAAGCAGTGCCGGTCGGCACTCTTTGCTGCCGGTCGGCTATAAATTCCTGCAGGGGACAGTTTGACAGCAACAGCAGGCAGCAGTGCATGGTATTGGATTTTTGGGCATATCTATGCATGGCCAATGCTTCCTATCATGAATGGAACTCAAGGAAGCATGGCTCTTGGTTCTAGGGCCATCAATTGTGCACCTTGGTGCATGATAGCCTAAAGAACCAAGGTTGCACTTTGATGTAAAAATGCATGCAACACAACAATGATAACTAAGTCCCTATCATGCCAATATCAAGGGCCTTAGTGACATGGGAATTGAGGTGTGTTTCGTCACTTGGAGTACAAACACCCCTCATTTCCCACACTTGGTTTGACACCCCAAACCGAGTAATGAAATGCAACTCATGTAAAAATGCAAACATGCAAACATGCATTATGGAAATTAGGATGCTAGCACACTAAGTATCACACCACTAACACATTAGTCATGCAAAATGCTAGAGTGTACAAGATGCTATCATCATGCCAATATGGACCAATCAAGCACAAGACCACCATGCTATAACATCTAATGGGGCAAACATGCAACAAGCATATAACAAACATGCAATGAGGGACTTAGCCACAATGGGGGAGCCCTCAAGCCTCCCCAAAACAGTGGCAAAACATGCCCAAAATGGTGACCAAAATGCTATACAAATTATGCAAATTAATGAGCCTAAACTTAAGGCATCAAAGAGAGTATCTTTCCATCATTACCGAGGGCCACTCATGACATGAATTAGGCCACCAAAAACAGAGCATTAGCATGCAAAATGACACCCAAATCCCCTCACATGGCAGCCCCAAAATGCACCAAGTATGCAAGCATACACAATGCCAATTCCTAGACATACAAGAGCACACCCTTAAAGCATGAAATAGGCTACATATGCATACATACAAACATGATTTATGGACTGAAATAAGGTCACAAATGATGCCAAATCATGAGGGTGATCAATGTAGAACATACTAGGGGCCAAAATGCATGAGGCTTACAAGCCTAAAATACAAAACGACCATGTCAAGCACACTATACATGGCAAAATCAGTGGCTCACAGCCCTTATACATGGTAATATGATGCTAATACCCTCATGGAACCAAGCTAAAACATGCAAAGAACATGGCCTAGATGCATGGCATGCTTTTAGGCATAAGAGAGCATTTCAAAGCAAGTATGAGAGGCATGCTAGAGGCCACAAATCCGACCTTAGACAGAGATCAAACATGACCTAAAACACCCAAGAAAGTTCTGAAATGAAGCTAAATGCAAGCATGCACACATGCTATTATTTGAGCCCAAAAACAAAGGCAAGCAAGAGACAAAGGGGAGAGGGGTATCCCTCCCCTATATGAGACTTGAAAATACCTTCCTCACCACTGAAAACCCACTAGTTTTCAGTGGTGAGAAGACCAAACACACCAAGTAAACAAGGTCTCAAGAAAAGGCTCCAAAATGGCCAAAACAAGGCCTAAGAGGGTGAGACTCTACCCAAACCACAAAACAACCTTGATGAATGTTCTTAAGCAAGGAAAAACAAGTCTTTTTTATGTTAAACACAAATCCAAAAACACAAAGCAAGAGGGGTAGAAAGCTAGTGCAAGAATGGGGAAACTAAAGTAACAAGCTCACCCTTGAAGATCCTTTGAAGAACAGGTGGAGCAGCCCTCCTCTAATGATCAAAACCAGTCCAAAAACACCACAAACAACCTTCCAAGTCCCTCAATCTCGGAGCTAGGTGTAATAGTGTGTGTAAAGGTGCAAAAATGAGGTAAAACTACACTTTTAGGCCCAAAAACACACACACAAGAGGAGAGAGAGGGAAAATATATAGAGAGAGAGTGTATCACACAGATATATAGATATAAGCTCTGGTTTTTGACCTAAAATGGCTAACCTCTTGCAAAGGGAGAGAAGGGTTGCTTATATAGGCCAAGAAGACTTAGTGGCTAAGCAAAACAAAAGAGTCAAAGGGTTCAAGGGATCCAAGGGGGTGCAAGGCTTCTTGGAGAAGCCAAGACAGCTGGCCAAGCTTCTCCAAGAAGCTTGGCCAAAGGTGCAAGCTTCTAGAAGCTTAGAGGGTGCAAAGGGTGCAAAGGGTGCAAAATGGCCACACCTGTGCACGGGGGAATGTGATGGTGCATTCCAGCTGGCACAGCTGGCATGCACCATATCCCAGGGGTTCAAAGGGTGCACACCGGCCGGCCAAAACAGTCACCGGCACAAAAAAGTGCCGGTCGGCAACATAAAGTGCCGACCGGCCAAAGTTTTTGAGAAAATAGTGCCGATGGCTAAGAGGGAGTGCCGGTGGAGTTCGGGGGCAGCCGGTGGGCTTCAGGGATGGCTAACTAGCCTCTCCCTACCCTTGAAGGCAAAAACACAAGTGTTTGGTGCCAAAACCGAACACGGAGCAATCGAGTCAAGAGGTCCTGAGACGAGGCGCGCTGCCGAGGCCTCCGGGAACTCGAGACGAACACAATCATGGATAATCACCGGGTGTCCAAGCGGTGACGTCCAAGTCTTGAGGACGGTCAAAAATGGGGTGTCTACACCAAGCTTCTTGAAGAAGCTTTGCATTGCACCTCTTCTATATAAGGAGAGAGCCTCTCTCCTTATCAGGGGTTGAACACTTTTACAAGAGATATAGCTCTCTCTCTATATTTCTTGCTCTCTCTCTACATTGTTGTGGTTTAGTCCATTTTCCTTGCACTTTTACACTACAACACTTAGAGATACACCACCATCATTGGACCAAGGTTCTTGGGAGGTCTTCTTGAGCTCTAAAAGTGAGTTTCTACCCCCTGAAGTTGCTGGTTTCGAAGCTGATCATCAAGGGTGAGTTTCTTCCCCTTTTTAGCACTTTCTTGTATCTCATTTTGGCCCTTCTTGCATATTGTTTTAGGCCTTGCTTAAAACTGAAAAAAGTCATGTATTTAAGTGATTTTGAAGTTTGTTTAAGGTCTTTTTGCTGTTAGGGGTGTACAATCCTCTTGTATGCTTTGTTTAGCCTTGTTTTAAGCCATGCCTTAAGGCCTCTGAGCTAGCCTTGGTTTGGCCTTCCTACCATTGAAATCCAGTGGATTTTTAGTGGTAGGCATGTGGTTTTGAGGTCTCAAATCAGAGGGGGTGGCCCCTTCTCTTTGTGTTCTTGTTTGCTTGCATTTTTGGCCTTCCAAAGGAGCATGCCTCTATGTACTTTTGAGGCTTGGTTCAGGCCTCTTTTTGTGACTTTTAGGAACTTCCTTGGCCCTGTCCATGGCTGGTTTGGTCACTCTTTACATGCATCTTGTATGTGTAGTGTAATCCCATTTATAGCTCATCAAAGTAGCATTTTTGCTTAGCTTGTGTTGAGTCCATTTCAGTAGGTTTTTGGTGATGTTTTACCATACCTTGGATCTGTTTTGGGTTGGTTTTGTCACTCCATGCTTGCATCATACACTTGTAGTGTAAATCACCTAAACTAGCTTCATATGCTTCATACTTTGTCATGTCATTTTAGCTTGTTTGGTTTCCATTTCAGCATGTGTTTTGGTGATGTTTTGCCATATCATGACTCTATCCATAGCTGGTTTGGTCATCTTTTGCATGCTCCATATACTTATAGAACAAACCTTGCTTACTAGCTTTATGTAGATGATGCTTTGACTCATCATCCTAGCATGTTTTAGCTTTGCTCCAGCATGATTTTGTTCTTATTTTGGGCTGTCCTAGAATTGTTTTGGGCTTCCATGTCCATATTGCTCATGCTTTGTATAGCTATAGTGTAAATGCTTAGGCTAGTCTTGGGTTTTGAGGCCCCTACAATGCCATACATGTGATGTTTGCATGCCTAGCCATCATTTCATATGTTATTTCAGTCCATGAAATGTGGTCATATACTTGCATTTGACATGCTTTGAATGCCTTGAAGGGTTTGTGCTTTGTGCCTTAAGAATGGACTTTTGTGCATGCCATTAAGCCTAAGCCTTTGGCTCCTCATTTCAATGCATTTTTGGTCTCATTATACCATAATGTAACTCTGTTTTATGCTGTCTAAGTCATGCCATGATTGGTTCCAATAGGTGTAGTGCATTGCCTCTTTTATAGCTTTGCATGCACCATTGTATTTGGCATCGTATGCTAGCTTGTTTTGGCTTTCTTCCATGCATGTTTTAGTCTCATATTAACATCTACTAGGACTGTTTTGGGTTGCCCTTACCGTATCCTTCATGCTTTGTATAGCTGTAGTGTAATTGGCCCTGCAAGCTTTGTGTTGTGTTGACTCATGCATGCTATCTTTGAGCCATTTAGATGATTTGGCATCACTTAATGCTTCATTTCAGAGCCTATAGCATTGCTATGTTTCCACCTCTTTCATGCTTTAAGTGCCTTTGAACGTTGTGCATTATTGCCTTACTTATGGCCTAGCATGTATGCCATCTTGCCTAGGTATTTGAGCCTCCATCTCAGCATGTTTAGGCACTCATTTAGACCTAATTAAGCTCTGTCCATGCTTAGTTCATGCATTCATGCCATGTATTGCATGCCTCCTTTGTGTTGCTCCTTGCTAGCTTTCATACCTTAGGACTTTGCATGCCATACTTGTGTCATTTGAATGATTTGGCATCATTTCTTACTTAATTTCAGTGCACTTAGTGTTGTTACACTTGCACATTTGTCACTCCTTAAGCACTCTAGAGAGTTGTGCTCTTAGGCCTCTTTGATGAGCCATTGCATTTTGTATGCTTGTGTGTGTTTTGGTGACTTAATTTCATCACCATTGGCCACTGATTTGGGCCTATTTGAGAGCTGCCCACATTGGTTTAAGTCCATCTCCTTGCATGTTGTTGCATGCTTGTCTTGCGTATTGTTGTATGCTTGCTCCATCTTTGCATGTTGTCGCATACTAGTTCCATTACATGTTGTTGCATGTTTATTATACTACATTTTGCATGCTTAAGTCATATTGCATGATTGCATGTTCGAGTTAGCATTGTGTATGCCATCCTTGCATTGCATTGTTGTTTGGATTAAGTGTTAATCTGAGCACGAGGAACAAGGGGTGTTTCATACTTTGAGTGATGAGACGTGTCTCAATTCTCGATCGCCGACACTCTTGATTATCCATGATAGAGTTTTAGGCACTTATGTGTTTTATTTGTGCATTCATTTCGCACTGATTTGCACAAGTTGGATCTTTGGCCATCATGCATCGGGATGCGTGATTGATGGTCGTGGATCCAATTATGCCTCACCCTTGATGTTTCGAGATGATACGGGGTGGCATAGTGCGTACATACCCTTGGGAGACCCTCCATTTTCTCTATTTTGTGCTTTGTTGCAGCTTGGTGTCACAACACACCAATGGCCGGCACCTCTTCATCCTTGGCCGGCAGCCTTTCATCCTTGGCCGGCAGTGTGCCATCCCTGGCTGGCAGGTGGTCGGCAGTGGTTCCCCATGGCCGGCAGGCCACTGGTGTATTACTCCAGCAGTGTTTTGGTAAGTTTCAGCAACAAACACTGGAAGACACCTTACTAGCAAAGCCTCAAAAGAGCAACTGGAAGGCGTTTCGAGGCGAGAAACCAAATGTGAGCATGCATACTCTCCTTCTTCAAACAGAGCTGGAGCAGCTTACTTTTAAGTCCTTACTTGTTAGTTAGCTTCAATTTGTAATTAATTAATTTGTCAGTTAATTACGTTTTGTAATAATTAGTTGTAGCTAGTTATTCAATTCGGTTTTGTAATAATTAATTAGCTTGTTAGTTAGTTAATTAGTGGGCATGTATTATTCATTCGAACCCTCCGTCGAGAGGGCGAATTTTTTAATAAGTGTGCGTGCGTGTGTGCATGTCTTCCAACCCTACGTCTTTCTCCCTTTTACTTACCTGCTTTTGTAGGTTAGTTTTAGGTCATCTTCAATTAGCATACTTATGCTTACATGTTTGCATTCATTTATCTACATTGCATGCACCGGGCTCGGCGCATCATACTAACTGTATCGTATTTCAATTCCAAGTTGAATACATGTATCAATTATCGCATCTCATATGTCATCTTAGAATAGCCGAGCCTATTTCTAGTCGCATTTTGTATGCGTTGCATTAGCCATCTTAATGTGAACTAGGATCATGCATTGATTATTAACTAGTTTCTGTTTTGGCTCGGAGTACTTTGTAAGTATTTATGCTTTAGCATCTTGCATGTATGTAAGTGTTAACATGATAGAATGCTTGCCATAAGGCTAACTGCTTAGTTGATATAAACTGCCTGAATGCCTGTGGATGAAGGTTGGATTACTTGGATTGGAACAATTCATTGAAATCCGTGTTTTAGCCTACTTACGACTAGCAAATTTCAAATCATTTTCCAAACAAACGGATATGCGATGCTTTGTTCCAAATTAGGCGATCTAGTCTATACTTGTTTTACTGTGCGCATCACATAGTAATTCTAGCTAACTAACCGGAATAAGAACACATGTGTTTTCAAAAACAAAATATCATGTTTAGTAGTGGCCGATCTTTGATCGGGCGAGAGGGGGTGCTCATAGATGACCTTCCCCAATCGTACCCAAGTTCCCGAGCCGAGGCAACTTTGGTGATGACGGACACGTGGCCTTAGGCAACGAGTCAGGATTTCCTAAATTCCCCCCAAAATAAATATTTAGGTGGCGACTCTGTATCTGGCAAAGCAGTCCATGTCTAACACTTCTTTACAAAAATCAGTTTTCCAAAACGATTTGCCGGATTTGGACTCTTTGGTGATTTATCAATATCACATCGCACATTGTGAGATCAGATTAAGAACTGTGACATTTGAGTCCAAACTGTAGCATGAAGCCCAAGGGCGCGTCAACACAAGCCAAAGTTTGGCAATCTATTGAGGTTGATAAGAAGGAGGAGTCAAAGAGAGATCCTTTTGGAAACCTTGAGGGAATTGTCTGTCATTGACACATTCGAGCCACTCGACAATTGACAATTTGGCTTGTCTAGCCAATAGCTCAGAGCTCAAACCTTGAGTTTCATCATTCCTTGGAGCAAGTTTGAATGGCTGAGAGGCCATGTGCCAAGTGTACAACAAATGGTCCTCAGGTTTGTGGTCATTGTAGCGAGGTTGAAATGGGTAAACCACCTAGCTTCAACAAGTGGATGGAATGGATAAAGGGTTCACCCACTTAGGGAAATGGTGATGAACTTTATAATGAGTAGTAGGCTTCAAACATGATTCCCATGAGGGCCAACCAGTAGGATACTGTTAGGACGATTTAGGAGCATCCTACCCAGAAAGGAGAGGTATTGAAGAAATAGGAGGATCAGGCAGAAAGTGACCCATGGCAATGGAATCACTTAGTAGAGGAACAGAAGTGGATGACTCACCTAAGTTAAAAAATTGAATCTGGAGCTAGAATTTCAGGGTATATATATGAGATAACATTATGTGCATTGGAAGACTTAGTAAAATCTTCCTCAGCAGCCACACCATGAAGTCCACGAGTCAGTTCATGCTTACACTAGTGCGGAGGGTAATGTTGGTGCCATAAGTTGACACGTGAAAGAATACAAAGGGGAAGGTTCAACCAATCAAAAGAAATGTGTGAGGCGAGATAATAAAAGCAAATGCTGAGTATGAAAGGTATTGTGATTCAAAACTGCAGTTACATTTGAAGATAAAGAGCAAAGCCGTAACCATTTCAGGAAGTTATAAAGAAGTAGTTAAGACTCTGAAATTCAAAGTTGAAGGAGGGAAAAGCTTCGCGAATGTGGCTATGTGGATCTCGATCGTGGATCAGTTGCTAGCAAATTCAAAGGGCACCTATAAATAGCCAAAGTGAAAAATAGAGAAGGCCCCTGAAGAAATCAAACACTTATCAATTACTTGCTTTTCTATTTTCTTACTCTACACTTACATTTCATAGGAGTAGTTTTTAAATTAAAATTTGTAACTGGTTTCTATCTTCGAAGTTACCAAGACATTCAAGGTAACAACAAGTGTAGTCGAACTATTCAGTTAATCAATTACTCAATTTTGTCGAAGCTTCTTCTTCCATTCTGGTTCACAGTATTGTTATATTTGTTTCTATGTAAACATTTAAGTCATCTTCATTGAGGTAAAAAAAACCATTCATAGTCGTTTGGTCAATTGTTTGGCTAGATTGATATCTTTAAAGACTATTCTATCCTTGTTGACACACGCGAATTTATATTTTTAACCTTCGAACTGTAAAAAAAGAAAAATAAAGAAAAAGAAAATAAAAAGAAAAAGAAGACAACAGTATTATAAATATTTTATAATCAATCAACTTGTTTTTCACTAAATCCCACCACTTTTGGTGAATAATAAAATAAACTTAGTGAGAGAGTTTTCTGTTTCACTAATTCTTACTTAATTTACAAATCAAACATTAAAAAAGAGTTTACTTTCCTATTATTTTTTTTAATATTATTTCTCACCAAATAAATCATTAAATCAGAAGACAAATTAATAAAAATATTTTCCACACTTTGAGCCGATCCCACGCCTTGGGTGTCCAACACAAATCTTTTTTCTGGCTATTTTGGGAAGTTGGTTTTTAGAACTTTTTTTGGTTTGTAGCAAAAGTCAAAAGTTGGTTTTTTGTATTTTTTTTCATTTGGGAAGTTGGTTTTTAGCTACTGGTAAAATTACAATTCTACCCCTCATGAGTCAAAATGTGCTACATGAGTGAAGTTGTAAATATTTTAAATTAATGAGGGTAGTTTGGTCATTTTATTGTGATTTGACATCATAAACAAATATTACTCAAAAAAGCCAAAAGCAATTTTTTACCAACTTCTCAAATCATTTGTCTAAAACAGCCAAAACCTTGGTTAAAAGTAAAAAAGTTACTTTTTACCATCTTCTCAAAAAAGCAAAAAACCTTGGCTAAAAATCTCTTTTATCTGCGCATTAGTTTTATCTTTACATTTTTTTTCTTGCATTTTAAAATTTATTTGAAAAATCTCTTTTGTGTTTCACGTTGATCCAAAGAGTGTCATGCATGCAGACGTCTTTGGCATGACGTGGTTCATGTGTTACCATCAGAGAATAGGTTGTTGGAATACTTTAATAAAAATAAATTCGATAAATTATAAATACAGCCTCACATTTGTTTAAAATATTATTATTTCATGTAATTTTAGAAATTATAAACATTTTATTGTTAAAATTTTTTATTTAATAGAATTAACACAAATAAAATTAAATTCATAACTATTCTTCTATACAATTATACGAGCACGAAATAATTCTTCTAGTATGATCCTGTTGACCAAGTTTGCACTCCTCCGTACGTCGTCGCTTTACTCCCTGAAAACACAAACGTGAGCTAGCTGGCAGGTGTGTGCCGGATACCTCTCCGATGCCTAAGTCAGCAAAATAGACAAATAGACAAAAAGTTCTGTGTATTCGGGAATCAAAGTTGTGTTACCTCTTCCATAGGTTTTGTTATGTGCTTTTATAAGTTCCGTATGGCACTATCCTAGTAAGACTCTTATTCCTCCATGTAGAGTCCTCCTAGGAATCACACTCCTGAAAGATAATGATTATCCTTCAACACCCCCCTCACTGCTTAAACCAAGTGAGATGATTCTACCTCGGTAGTATGACAAAATGACCGAGCTAACATGGCCATGCTAAACTGGCAGAAATGACCGAACTTTAACTAGCTCGGTTCTCTCCTTCATAGCTCGTACCTCGATTTCGCCTGTTGAGACCGAGCTAACCATAACAACCTTGGACCGAGCTAATCAAGAGCAAGGTCCTGAGGAAAGCTCAAAACATCTCGGCTCAAAATGGTATGACCGAGCTAATTGTTACCGCTTTGACCGTGGTGACCGTACCATATTTGGACCGAGCTAAATACAAGGTCTTCTTCACTCAGCCCTTTTTACCTCGGCCCATAGAACGGCCCATTACCGCACCTTGGCCTAGCTCGGCCCTAATGCACATAGAAACTCCCTCTCAATTGCCCCTTAATTCCATCTGCATAGCATGATTGGGATTACCTGTTTCCAGCCGAACTAAAACTTTAACCTTTCAACCGAGCTAAATTCACACCGGGCTTCTTATCGGTCCGGTCAAAACGTCTTTTCAGTCGTTATAACTGAATCGCTTTCTATTCCATGGACACGTGGCAGGTCCTTATTGGTTGAGTACAACTGTCGACGTCGACTTCGTATCTCGTGAAATTTGAACAGTCCCGTCTTTTTCAATTTCTCTACACAAAACAAAACCCTTCGTCCTGAACCAACCACTTCTACTTTTCATCTTCTTCTCTCTCTACTTTCTGAGCTTTCATTTTTCCTCCACACTGCATCTGCAAAAGCTCGTATTCTCTGCTGGTACTGTCTTCATCTTCGATTCCAAGATCTTTGAACTGGTACGTGGCTTAAACATCTTCCATTTTTTCTGTTCATTTCATGAATATAAATAGTATAGATACATATATACCCATATATATTAAAACATACTCTGTAGTTTTGTTGAAAATGGAAAGAACAGAGAGTACCAAAAACCAGACCCCCAAACCATAGGTTCAAGTTTAAGAACACACCCTCTGGATTCAAAAAACACGAAGTTTGAATCTAGAATCGTGGTGTGACCGAGCTAAAAACCTGTTTTGGGCAACTCTAGGCTTAGGTACAACCGAACTAGGGAACTCTTTAGGTATGCACCCAGCCAAACTAGATAACTTCTTCAAAAACCGAACTGAAACTTCATGCCAAACTAGATAATTTCTTCAAATGATCGAACTAAAATTACATGCCAATCCTTTAGTTTCATTTAGCCAAGCTAAAGTCCTTTGCAACAACCGAACTAAAAACAGATAGTATTCCTCATAGCCGAGCTAGGTTTATACTTATTTTGCCTTTATACTTAGCACGGTCCAACGATCTGTGCTTAAAACTTTCCTTCTATGTACTGGTCTAGATGCCCAGCTGCCACTAACTCCTCCAAATGTTGCCTTAGTGGCGTGCAATTTTCAGTGCGGTGCCCCTTTTCCTGCTAATCCAACCACTTTGTAAGGTCCTTCCTGATTGGGCCCTAATTTGCCATCTCCAGGTACCAGGGTGTTTCCCATTACTTTGCGCAGCACCCAATCTCCAATCTTGAATTGCATTGGATGCACTGTCTTGTTATATTTTCTGGATAACTCTTGCTGGTATGATGCAATGTGAACCAATGCACTTTCTCTTCTTTCTTCCGCAAGGTCGAGTTCCAAGGCAATGGCTTCTCCGTTTAACTCTGGGTCAAAATTTTCACTTTTGATGGTGGGGAGGCCAACTTCCAATGGGATTATTGTTTTCATGCCATAGGCCAAGGAAAAAGGTATTTCTCTAGTTGACCGCCGAGGTGTGGTAGGTAAGCCCATAAAACATGGGGAAGCTCCTCAGCCCACTTGCCCTTTGCTTTCTCTAACCTTTTCTTCAATCCATCCAAGACGACTTTGTTTGATGCTTCCGCCTAGCCATTTGCTTGGGGGTATGCTGGTGTAGAGTTGTAGAATTCTATCTTGTATTCTGCATAAAAGCCTTTAAAAAATTTGCCATCGAACTGAGTGTCGTTGTCAGATATTAGAGCTTTTGGTATGCCGAACCGAGTGATGATATTCTGCCAGATGAACTTCTTCACATCTTTCTCCTTTATTGATGCTAGTGCTTTGCCTCCACCCACTTTGTGAAGTAGTCTGTTGCTGCAAGAAAGAACTTTCTGTTGCCGGGTGCCGTTGGAAGTGGTCCTACTATGTCCAAGCCCCACATTGCGAAGGGCCATGGACTAGTTAATGGTAGAAGCTCTCTGGCTGGTTGATGTATTTGGTGTGCGAACTTCTGACATTTCTCGCACTTCTTGACATACTTCTCGGAATCTGCTTGCATGTAAGGCCACCAATATCCCTGCGAAATTGCTCTGTAGGCCAATGATCTTCCCCCTTGGTGGCTTCCGCATAAGCCTTCGTGTATCTCGAATAAGAATGCCCAACCTTGCTAGGACGGACACATTTCAAGTAAGGTCCTGTGAAGGATTTTTTGTACAAGGCCATTGATGGGGAGAGCCAAAATCGCTGTGACTTGGCTCTGATCTTGTTAGCTTTTTTCTTCTCTTTAGGCAAGACGCCGTCTTTTAAGAATACTATAATGGGATCCATCCATGAAGGGCCTAGTTCGGCGCAACATACCTCTTCTACTTCGGGTTCTTCAATGCTTGGTCTTAGTAAGAAGTCGATCAGTAATGGATGTGGGGTGGATATATCTGCCATTGAAGTAAAGCCTGCTAGTTCGTCTGCTCTACTGTTTTCTTCTCGGCCGATCTGCTCTATCCGCACTACTTCGAATTTCATGATCTTTTTTCTGACTAACTCTTGGTATTTTGCCATCCTCTCATCTTTTGCTTCGTAGTCACCTGAAATTTGGTTTACCACCAGCTGTGAGTCACTGTAAACCATTAGCTCGGTGGCCTTCATGTAGAGTGCTGATTTTAGGTCTGCCAGAAGCGCTTCATACTCCGCTTCGTTGTTTAATGCTGGGAAGCCAAGGTTAACTACTGTAGACGTCCCCGAACGTCCCGGGGGGATGACCCCCGTTTTGTTCATTTGGGTTCACTACAGTTCGAACTCAAATTGTCACGGTTCTTAATCTGAACCAAAGAGTCCAAATCCGGCAAATCGTTTTTGAAAACAGATTTTTTTGTAAAGAAGTGCCAAACATGGATTGCTTTGCCAGATACAGAGTCGCCACCTAAATATTTTATTTTGGGGAATTTAGGAAACCCTGACTCATGCTTAAGGCCACGTGTCCGTCATCACCAAAGTTGCCTCGGCTCGGGAACTTGGGTACGATTGGGGAAGGTCACTTCGTAAGCACCCCCGCTCGCCCGATCAAAGATCGGCCTCTACTAACCATGATATCTAGTTTTGAAAACATTATGTGTTCTTATCCCGGTTATTAGCCTAGATTTACTATGTGATGCACGCAGCATACAAGTATAGACTGGATCGCTGAATTGGAACAAAACATTTCATGTTTGTTTAGAAAGTGGTTTGCTACTCGCAAGTAGGCTAAAAATGCAGATTTTGCCACCCTTGGGTGGGCTTAGAAAAGATGGTTTTGCCACTATCTAGTGGGCTTAAAACTCACAGTCAGTGCATTGTTCCAATCCAAGTAACCCAACCTTTACCCACAGGCATTCAGGCAGATATATCACATAAGCACATAGCCTCATGGTAAAGCATGCTATCATGGCAACACTCACACGCATGCAAGGATGCTAAAGCATAAAACTTACCAAGTACTCCAAGCCAAAACAAAGAGCTAATTAGAAAACATGCATGAATCCTAACTATGCTGAGATGCCTAATGCAACACATGCAAAAATGCAACTACAATAGGCTCGGCTATTCTAAGATGGCGTAGGACGATGCTACAGCTAACACGTATTCAACTTGAAATTGAAATACAATGCAGTTGGTATGATGCGCCGAGCCCGGTGCATGCAATACAAATGAATGATGCAAACATGCTATCATAAGTATGCTAATTGAAATATGCCCTAATCTAACCATCATAAGCTGGTAAATAAAAGGGAGAAAGACGTGGGGTTGGAAGACATACATCACACACACGCACACTTATTACAATTGTGCCCTCGCTCGGAGGGTCCGAATAAATAACACAGTCCGAAATGAATAGTCGCTACAGCTAATTATTACCCAATTCTAATTAATTAACAGATTAACTAAATAAGCAAGTAAATTAAAAGAATGTGACCGCCTCGGCTTTGTTTTGGATGATAATGGATGCATGCATGCTCGATGCGCTTTGTCGGTAAATTCCAACACGATGCCTCGTCTCGCCTTTGTTTGCAACTGATTTCAAAAACTTGCACAAAGCTCCAGAAGGCTGAAACTCCACCTTGGGAAGGCTGCCGCCCAGGTATTGGCTTGGAAAAACCTTGCCGACCACCTATTATGGTGGAAACCAAAAAAGGTGGTCGGCCTACCAGAAAACCTGGTCGGCCGACCACTTTCTCCCCCTGGACTCTGGTTTTTTTTTTTGCAACAAAGGCAAGAAGGAGAGAAAGCAAGGTATTTTCAACATATGTGCGCGCGACCACTCCTCCCTGTCCTTGCACAAGCTCTAGGGAGTGTGGCCCTCGGTCCTCGGGCCATCAATCACGCATCTCGATGCATGATGGCCGAGGAGTCGAATTGCATGTTTTAATATGACATGAATGCACAAATACACACAAAATGCCACCACCCTATCATGCATGATCAAGTGTGTTGGCGACTAAGGGGATTAGCTCATTTCATCACTTTGAGTATGAAATGGATTAATCCGCCTTGTGTTTGATATAACGTCCGATTGAACACTTGACACATGCAATGCAAACACATGTTATGCTTATCTTGCCGTTTTACTTGGTCAATTTTATTTACTCATTTTAGCATTACCAATTCATCCTTTAATTGATTAAGTCCAAATGAGAGTCCTCTAATGGGAAAGAGGGCCTAAGCCTCAAGTGCCTTGAGCATGAAGAAGACCTCATGCTGTTGGCTAGTAGAAACCCTCAAGAGGATTAAAGCCATTAAGCATGAACGTCTCAACTTCATGCTCAAACTGACAAGAGGCTCGAGGCTACTTTCAAAGCAATGAAAGTGAAACATGTAAGGAAGCGGCATGAATGGCATGAAGTATGCTCTGAAATTGTGTGCAAGACACTACTACAACATGAGAATGGTTCAAGCACTCATGCTCAAATGGACTAATCAACTAGGCATGCAAGAGCATTACACCATAACCACACAAGGCAAGCCTTAAACAACAAAATCAACTCAAAACAGAGTTATGCAGCCTCAAAACAGTGGCTAAAGTGCATGGAACAAAGGCCAAAACAAGTCAATAAAGCATGCTCATACAAGAGGCCAATGAAGCACATAAACCATAGCTATATGGTACAATGCATGCAGGTCCCAACCACCTCAAAACAGTGTTTCTACATGCCAAAACCATGCTGAAAATGCTATGGACATGCACCAAAACAAAGCGATATAGCATGCCAACTCATTGGGCTCTTGAAGCACATGAACTACAACTATGTAATGTAATGCATGAGAGTTTTATCTAGCTCAAAACAGAGTTTCTATATGTTAAATATGAGCTAAAAACATGCTGGTCATGCACCAAAACAAGCTCGCAAAGCATGCTCTCTTTTAGGCCATTCTAAGCACTCAAACCACAACCATGCAAGGCCATACACAAACCATCCAAACAAGTTAAAACAGAGCTTAAACATGCCAAGATATGAACAATTGTAGGCCAAAGTTAAGCTAGCACATGTTAGGAAGATAGGCTAAAACATGAAGCATGTTAGGCTAGAAAGCAAGATTGCACTACAAGTGCAAGAAATAAGCAACAAGGGCCCTATCCACCCCAAAACAGATCTGAAACATGGCAAAATAGGGCCTAAAACATGCTTGGCTTAAGCTAAAACAACCCAAAAAAAGATGCTCTTTTACAAAGCCAACAAGGCATGGCATGAGGAAACTAGGAGGGGAGGCTATCCCCTCCCATTTGGGACCTCAAGACAACTTTTCCACCACTGAAATTCCTCTGGAATTCAGTGGTTTAAAGGCCAAAGAAAGGTTGTTTTAAAAGCTTTAGAACAAGGCTCAACACATAGCCAAAAAGCTACAAAAGTGGGTAGATCACCCTTAACTCCAAAAGGGCCTTAAACCATCATTTTTAATCCATAAAAACAAAGGTTTTTTCAGTTGAAAACCAGGCCAAAAGAAGCATGCAAAGATGGCTATACAAGTACACCAAGAATGAGCTTAAGAGGAGAAGAGTCTTACCCTTAAAGCTCAGCACCAAAACAGGTCCTTCTTGGACCAAAATTAGCCTTAGGAGCTCCAAATACACCTCCAAGGATCACCTCTTCAAGATAGGCAAGTTTGATCAAGGGTGGAGGCTCAAGAAATGGGAAGAACACTCACTTCTGGGCACTTATATGCTTCTATACACACAATATAGGAAGAGAGAGAGAGAGAGCTGAGAATTCTAGAGAGAGAGGAAATTTTTTTAGTGAGAGAAGCTCTCAAAATGTTCTAAGTCTCCTAAGTTGTCTCCCCCTCCTAAATGTGCTCTAACCCTCTAATATGAAGAGAATAGCTTCCTTAACAAGCTTGGGTCGAAAATATCTGATCTCGGACAGCTGGAGGTTGTGTGGAAAGCAGCTGGAGGGAAAATATCTATCAATTCTGAGCTTTCTGGGCATAAGTGGTCGGCCGACCACCTTTTTTGGTCGGCCTGCTACTTTTTCTGGTTTTTCTGGACAAAAATTGGTCTGCCGGATAGAAGGGTGGTCGACCAGTGATTGGGAAATCCAAAGGTGGTCGACCAGGTGTTCAAATTGAAGCCCCGGAAGTTAGCTTTCCAATGGCATAAACCTTGCATCAAAATTCCTCCTATGCAAAAAGTTATGCCTGTTTTGGTGAAGCCGCGCAGATTCGGTCCAACCGTAGTGATACCCTACTTCAATCAACCATATCTCCCCCGTCTGGAATTGGCTTTAGGAGATTCTTGAGTGCAAAATGAAGCCTCAAAAGTTTTCTTTCCAATGGTGGTGCCCTCATAGCTGAATTCCAAGTATGCAAATGAATAGGCCCGATTCAGCGAGGGCTGCTCGACTCTCTCTCAACAATTCATGCCCGTTTTCTCCCCCAACTGGGTTTCTTCTCTCTTCTCTTCTTTTATTCAAATCCAAACCCCTAAACAAGGTGTTTTGAAAGATTTTTCAGAGATTTCATCTCTCTTTCATTCATTTCCACTTTGTCCTTGCTCGGTTTACCGAAAAGCGTGACATTTAATAAAATGTGAGCCTCGAAACATTGTAGGAACTTTGTTTCAAAAAATATTTTGAAAGAGAGGGCTTTAAGGTCTAAAAATCATCCAAAATAGCTTTGGTCCTAAATGGGGTGTAAGGTTGGAATTTGTCTCTCTCCTCTTGCCGAAGAAATTAAACCTTTGCCCTGCACACCTTTCTCCACCATGTAA
This sequence comes from Camellia japonica, assembly GCA_030407325.1. NCBI lineage: Eukaryota > Viridiplantae > Streptophyta > Magnoliopsida > Ericales > Theaceae > Camellia > Camellia japonica. The sequence goes on along the minus strand of JAPPVO010000014.1, from coordinate 69,341,190 downwards.
ACCATCAGTCGCGTCCAAGTCTTAAGGGTGGTCAAAAATGGGGTGACTACAACTGCTTGTTCCATTATTAGGCCATCTGGTGAGATGAGGACTATGCCAAGTCCTGCACCGTGTCTGTTGGACGCTCCATCCACGAAGAGCTTCCACATCTCTCCAACAAACAGCTTCCAGCAAGATGAGGGATCGGATGATGCCTTGGGGTCGTGAGTGTTACTGGTGTTTTCTTCCAAGTCCACACTTACTGTTTGCCCCTCACTATCTGACTGTACCAAGTTCTTACTTGTTGATGAGTCTTTGCTTGGTGTAGCATGGTTTGCTTCTTCCTTTCTTTCTTCAATTCGGTGTGCCTTGGGATGTGGCTGGGTATCCTGAATCAGGGGTTGTGTATTTCCTGCGTCACTTTCTGTCCCCATTTCTGTCGTACCGGTCAAGTCAACTGGCCAAATGTGATAACTTCCTGGTGTGAATTCTGCCACAAAGTCTGCCAAAGCTTGGGCTTTTATTGCGGTTCTGGGTTGAAACTTGATATCATACTGCCCCAATTCCACCGCCCACTTCAAGATTCGCCCAAAAAAGTTCACCCTCTCAAACAGAGCTTTTAATGGAAAAGCAGTGAGGATCATTATGGTATGGGCGTAGAAGTAATGCGACAACTTCCTTGATGACATAATCAAGGCTAAGGCCAGTTTTTTCAATGGTAAGTACCTGGTTTCTACACCCAGCAAGGTCTTGCTGACATAAAAGATGGGCAGGTGTTGGATTCCTTTTGCTCTGACCAACATCGCGCTGACTGCGTGCTGTGAAACTGCTAGGTACAAAAAGAGCTCTTCTCCAGGTATTGGGGTTACTAGCAATGGTGGAGAAGACATATATTCTTTCAAGCTTTCTAGGGCGCGGTCGCATTCTTCATCCCACTCAAACTTGGCCTTTAATGCTTAGAAAAATGGTTGACATCTGTTTGACGATCGACTTATGAACCGGTTGAGCGCAGCTGCCATGCCAGTGAGATGCTGTACTTCTTTTACCGAGTTGGGCCTCTCTAGATCCTGGATTGCTTTGATCTGAGAGGGGTCTGCCTCCATACCTCGGTTGGTCCCCAGGAAACCTAGGAATTTACCCGATCCTATGCTGAACGCACACTTGGATGCATTAAGGCGCAACTTGTTCTTCTTTAGGATCTGGAACATTTCACCTAGGTCCTTGAGATGGTCCTTCTCATCCTTGCTCTTGACCACCATGTCATCTATGTAAGCCTCCATTGTTCTGCCTAACAATGGTTCAAACATCTTGGTGACCATCCGTTGGAATGTTGCCCTGCGTTCTTTAGGCCAAAGGGCATGACCTTATAACAATACAACCCTCTGGGCGTTGTAAAAGATGTGACCTCCTGGTCAGGCTCATACATAGCGATCTGATGGTAACCTCTATACGCATCAAGGAAGCTAAGTCGATTATGGCCTGCCGTTAAGTCTACCAGTTGGTCTATCCTGGGTAAGGAAAAGCTATCTTTTGGGCATGCCTTCTTAACTATTTTGTAGTCTACGCAAAAACGCCATTTTCCATTCTTCTTTGGCACTACTATTGTATTGGATATCCACTTGGGATAGTGCACTTCTCTGATAGCTCTTGCCTCTAGAAGGTTTCCCACTTCTTCCGCCACTATCTTGGCGTGGTGGAGTGCTGATCTACGAGTGTGCTGTATAATTAGTCTGGCAGTTGGGTGGACGTTTAATTGGTGACAGATGAAGTTTGGGTTAATGTCAGGCATGTCATACGGCGTCCAGGCGAACACTTCGATGTTAGAGGTTAAGAATTCCATGACCTCTATTCTCTCAGTGCTGGACATAGATGAGCCGAGCTAGGTTCTTTTCATCTATCCTTATCTATACCAAGTCTTCCACCGCCTTCTGTTCAGCGGCTTTGCCGACATCCACAAACAATTCATTGCTCTCAGGTTCCTCCACCATCTGTACATACCCTTTGGCAGCTCGACTGTCATTTACTGTGACGAAGCACTGTTTGGACATAATTTGGTCTCCAAAGACCTCTTCAATTACTCTGGCTTCGTTGGGAAACCGTAATACTTGATAATAGGTTGAGGCTACCGATCGCATGGCATGCAACCATGTCCTTCCCAATATTATATTGTTGGTGAAAGGGACTTTCAATACGCAGAATTCCACCTGTTTTGTCACGCTTCCTGCTCTGATTGGGAGGATTATCTTGCCCACTGGCCACTCTGGCATTGAGTTGAATCCAATTAGGGGAGCTGTTGTAGGTGCCAAGTCTTTGTCCTCCAGTTTCAGTTGTTTGAAGGTTTTGTAATACATTATCTCACATGAGCTCCCTTAGTCAATCAAAATCCGCTTGATGTCGTAATTCTTGACGCGTAAAGTGACAACCAGTGCGTCATTGTGAAGGCAGTATATCCTTGCCAAGTCTTTGTCTGAAAAAGATATGACGTTCGTGGCCTCTGTCCTCCCTTTTTTTATGGCAGGTTGTGCACTTAGTACCTCCGTTAAGTGCTCAGCCTTTTTGATCATTCCCCTGAGCTCACATACCCGTTCAGGTTCGAACACTCCATGTATTACGTTAATTATGCCTTGGGGTGGGGCGTCGACCGGCATTCCGTTTGGGTTGTTGTGGTTCTAGGGGGCTGGCTGTGTCCCTCCTTCCATCATGCCCTTTCTTCAAGCACAGTTCGCAAGTCAGATGATCTAGGCAACTCCGTCTGTCTGGATGACGTCTGGTGCGTGCGCGAGGGCTGATACGTGTTTCCCTCAGTATATAACCTCTCTGTTCTCATTCTCTCAGACCTGGAGTAACGAGTCCTGGAAGTCCTTGATGGGGTGTCGCCTGTCCTTATGCTCCTACTCTCTGCTTGCGATGATGTGGTATGCCTACCACGATCTTCCGAATGGCAAGGGGGCGTGTTGCTTTTGCACTCCTCTCCTGTCGCCACCCCTTTTCTTTTTATCTGGCGCTTCATCGACTCCATGTCCGCCGCCATCTTCCTTATTAATTTGTCATGCTCCTTCACGCGGTCCTCCAGAACTTGAGGGTCGATCATCCGCCTCTGTCTTTCAGGACTTTAAGAGCGACGGGGGCAGTTAGCCCGTCTCCCCCTTGCATACCTCCGGGGGTTCTGTCGTTGGGGTTCTAAATCCGCCATGGGAGGGATAGAAGGCAAACCTTCGCGCCTCCCACCCCCTTCTGGGGTTTGTTCATCGATAGCGGATTGCGGCAAGTCTTCATTGTGCGCCATTGCTTCTAACTAGAGAGGAAAAACTCGATCAAGAGGTTTGTTCTTTCTGGATTTCCCACAGACAGTGCCAATTGTACGATCATGAAATAATTCTTCTCGTATGATCTTGTTGACCAAGTTTGCACTCCTCCGTACGTCGTCTCTTTACTCCCTGAAAACACAAATGTGAGCTAACCGGTGGGTGTATGCCGGATACCTCTCCAATGCCTAAGTCAGCAAAATAGACAAATAGACAAAAAGCTCTGTGTATTCGAGAATCAAAGTTGTGTTACCTCTTTCATAGGTTCTGTTATGAGCTTTTATAGGTTCCATGTGGTACTATCCTAGTAAGACTCTTATTCCTCCATGTAAAGTCCTCATAGGAATCACACTCCTGAAAGATAATGCTTATCCTTCAACACCCCCCTCACTGCTTAAACCAAGTGAGATGGTTCTACCTCGGTAGTATGACAAAACGACCGAGCTAACATGGCCATGCTAAACTGGCAGAAGTGACCGAGCTTTAACTAGCTCGGTTCTCCCCTTCATAGCTTGTACCTCGATTTCGCCTGTTGAGACCGAGCTAACCATAGCAAGCTTGGACCGAGCTAATCAAGAGCAAGGTCCTGAGGAAAGCTCAAAACATCTCGGCTCAGAATGGTATGACCGAGCTAATTGTTACCGCTTTGACCGTGGTGACCGTACCATATTTGGCCTGAGCTAAATACAAGGTCTTCTTCACTCAGCCCTTTTTACCTCGGCCCATAGAACGGCCCATTACCGCGCCTTGGCCTAGCTCGGCCTTAATGCACATAGAAACTCCCTCTCAACAATAATAAAGTTGTCTAAATTGTTAATTGAAATATATTTATGATATTATTAAAAGATATTATTTAAATTGATAATTTATTAATAAAATTAGTCATTTGTTATACGATTAAAAACTTAAAAGGACAAGATATAATTTTCAGAACTATATGAGACAATCTATAATTTAAGGAAACTCTAGAGAATGTATTTGTTATTTATCCAAATAATTTTTTTTACATAAAATTTGATTTCCATTTGTTACAATAACAAATTATTTTATTATTTTAATACACAAATATATATAATAAGACAAGACTGTTTTTGAAAATATATAAAATGTATTAGAGATACATTTGATATTAACGGCTAAGATGAATTTTAAGTATGTATCAATGGTTCAGATTGATTCAGATGAATAATGATTGCCGCCTAAATATACCCATCTACCCACGTCTGACCCCATCCCCCCCTCTCTCTCTTTCTCTCTCACTCTCTGTTCTTCTTCTTCAACAGAAGCAAAAACCCACCCGACGCTCCTCCAGGTCTCAACCCCCCCACCTTCCCTCTCTATCTCTATATCTATCTCTCTCTCTCACTCTTTGTTCTTCTTCTTGAACAGAAGCCCACCCTCTCTATCACAACCGACGCTCCTCCTCCTCCTCCTTCGTCACGCTCCCCTTCATCAACCGTTCGATTTCAATTCTCTTCATCGACACCCACCCTCTTCGCTACCGACGCTCCTCCTCCTCTTCCTTCATCACGCTCCTCTTCATCGCAAGGTAAGAATCCCTTACAACCCTTCTCGATTTTAGTATTGTTTTGTGCTTTGATCATATATCTAGAAGAGTTGGGGCTTTGATCGTATATTTGTGTAGTTACCAAACTAAAGAGTAACTGAGTACTCATTTACTCATTTTAATTTTGATTTTTGTTTTTCTAAACCTTAAATTGATTTGTTAATTAGGTAATTTTTGGATATTATTTTTAGGTATTTGGATTGCTCTAAAACACACAAGTTTATAAGATTTAGTTTAGTAATATGTATTTGTTTCCCTCTTTCCCCCTTCCCTCCCCCCCTTTCTTGGCTTATTTCCTCCTTCTCGATTGAAGGCATTGTTGAGAGCAACTGCCTAATTATTGCAGTTATTTGGGGTACAATTGAAGTGTTTTTTTGGCATATTATTTGTGTCTACACATATGGGTTTGATGTTAATTTTGTTTATAAATTAACTGGTGCTTCTGCTTTAGTTTGCATTACCTGCTTTATTATACATGCTTCTGTTAAATTGTTGGATAAATTGTTGGTTGACTATGCTTCAAGTTTTTTATTTTTTATTTTCGTTGGATAAATTGTTGGTTGATTCTTCTCTCTTCTCGCCATCGGCCACCGATCGTCTCACCGTCCAGGTTTTGCTTTAAAGTTAATGATTTTGGTATAAACTATTTTAATTTGTTGGGATTTGATGGGTTTTGATTTCTGAAATTTGAAATGGATTTGATGGATTTTATTCACAGAAATTCGAAATCGTTTCACTTGAGACATCATTCCCGGGAACAAGTTTTCCGGCTTCGGCGCTTTCCAGCACATCCCCGTGAGTTTACTCTCTCTATCTCTCCTAGAAATGTTTATAGATATATGAATATATAAACATATGAATTTGTGAGAAGAAATGGTATGCTCTCTCTCTGTCTCTCGTTTGTTTTGGTTTCTATGGATATCTATGAAAAGCCATGAAATTATTGTTGTATTTTTCTTATCAAAATCAGACCAAATTGAAACTGTATTTGTGTTTGTGTTGGAAAAATTAAAAATGTTTGATTTCTGAAATGTGAAATGGATTTCATTTTTAAATGTGTTTTGATTTTTGAAATTGGTTTAATTTTTAGAAATCTGAAATGGGTTTGATTTCATCTTGATTCTGTTGCATTTCAAACTCAACCCATTTGTTTGAATGTGATATATATAGATATATATATGCTTCAAGTTTGTTGGTGGAATTGAGGTCTTGATCATCATTTATGTTGGTGGAATTTATCTTGCAATTTATGTGTTAAGCTTTATTAATCTGGGTTTGAGTTGTTTGAAGTGTGATAAAATTTCTGGTTTGTTTGTGCATATCAGCTCTAATTTTGTCATTTCTGTTGCATTTTTGTTTGTGTTCATAAAAATTAATTCAAAAACTTGGCAGAAAGTTTGTAATCTCTAGGTTTGTGTTTATTTATGTGTGTGAGAATATGTATTTTACCTTTCAAGTTCTATTTGTTTCCTTTTTTGATAAATTTCTTGACCCACAACAATGGTGGAAACAACGTAGAGAATACCCTAAAAGTTCCATGGTCATCTTCTCCATTTATTCATCAGATCCAGAGTTCACAGACCCGTGGGACTAAAGGAGGGGTGGATTCTGCAAAGGTACTCTCAGCTTTTTAAATTTTTTTATTTTTTTTTTATTTTTACATAGCCGTATTGTTTGTTTTTTTTTTTTTGGACAGAGGATATTCACTCTCTTCAGTTACATTGTTGGATGTTGTTGTGGTCATTGCTTTATTGTTCCAGTCCCTTGATCCAATTTCATGGTGTGTGTTCATCTGAGCAAACCAAATGGATAGTTGGAGTTATTTGATTTTTTTTTTAATTTTTTATCAATTGTTGTTCATAGCATTTTAGTGCACAACTTTAACTCATTAATATTCTTTAATATGATGCTTGGGTTCTATTGGGAATTAAATTCTTCAATCTATTTTTAGTTTACTATTTTTTTTAATTTAATATTATCATCTACGACTTAAGGAAACAGAGAGTCTTCGTTTGAGAAGAGAGAGGAATTAGGGGATATCATTCGGTGAAAGAGAGAGAGATAGTTTAGAAGATTAATGTTTTATAGTCTTTGGGGGAGAGAGACAGAGGTAATAGAGAAGAGGAGAGAGAGTGGGTGAGCAAATTGAGGAGAGATTGCAATTTGGAAGAAGTGCAATTTATATTGGGAAGTTTTTTTTTTATTAAAAATATCAAAAATACTACATATTCTTAAAAAAATACAACTTTATAATTCTCACTTACCTATAATTGGTCCAAGAAGAAAAGAAATATATATATATATATATATATATGATTGGTCTACATCATTTTGGGAGTCATGGAGGTTCCTAATTTTGGGAGTTTTTGAAATTTATTTGGGTTGCTAATAAATTGGTGTTTCATTTAAGTTTCATGTCTTCATTTAGGAATTTTTCTCCTTCTTGTGAATTCATTACCTACTCTTTGAAAAGAAAAGAAAAGAAAAAAAACAAAAAATTTGAATACATCCCTCTCTAATTTTGATTTATATTTTAATATCATCATTAATTGTATCGTGTCTTCAGACACGAGCATACGCTAGTGTCTTACATGGGACAATCTATAATTTAAGCAAATTTTAGAAAGTGTATTTGTTATTATCCAAATAAATTTATTTACATAAAATTTTATTTCTATTTGTTACAATAACAATTATTTTATTATTTTAATACATAACTGTTCTAAATCAAATGAGTGTTGATACCCTTTTATTACTAAATTTATTGTGTGAATTATTATAAAACCGTTTTGTTAAAAGTATGTTTATTCCACAAAATATTTCTCATCCAATATATATTTTAATATTCTCACAAGAGAAAATTTCAAGGGGTGAGTATGGTGGTCAAGAATTTGGGCTTGGAGATGCGTTTCTTTCAAGATCTTAGATTTAAATCTCCTAAGTTGGCTTTGCCTTGATTTTAATTGGGACCCCACTAATAAATGGTGGAATTCATCTCTCAAATTAATTGATCTAATCAATCAGATATTGAGCTATAAAAATAAAAATAAAATAAATTCTTCTCACAAGAGGAAAAGTAGTCATACATAGAGATGTTGACAAATTAAAGAAACGTATACGTTTATATTGTTTTAGACAGTTTTAGCTCTAAACTTAGGCTGTGTTTGATTCATAAATTTGAGAAGAGATTTGAAAATAAAAATTAAAAAAATATATATATGTAAAATTAGGTGAAGTGTAGGCATATTTTATTCACATTTTACTTATATTTTTCTTTTTTCTTTCCAAAACCCTCCTCAAATCCTTGAACCAAACACAGTTTTAGTTAAAATATAGTAAACAATTTTAAGACAGTGACAATATCTTTTATTTTTTTTATTTCATATTGTCTATCAATTATTTTTTTATTTTTTTTAATATTTGTGTTAATTATTGAATTTATTTATTTAGTGATTTTTGATTAGCAGAGGAAGTGAGACTCGTGACTTTGTGTTGAGACATAAGGAATAGTAGGAAGCTTGATGACTGGTGATTGGTTAGATGCAAGGATATGTGGCAAATAAATGGCATCTGTTGATTTTGCATTGATTGATAATGATATGGACGATGGGTGCCAATTCTCTGTCAACCATCTAAGGCCTTGTTTGTTTGTCGGATTAAGTTAGATAGGATTATTACTATGGTGAGATTGAGTGAGGAGAATACTAATGTGATGATATTAGGTTAGAGATGTAAACTGAATTGTATTTGTTTGTACACTATGTAGTGATATGGGTTGGTTATATGAAATTATATAAAAGCCTTCGCTATGCAGAAGGTGACTTTGGCCTATTTTAGAAAGTAAGAAAAAGCTAATTGTTAGTTTTATTTTTTTTTTTTTTTTTTTTTAAATGTGCAAAAAAATAAGTGGTGATGTGACCCAAATGAGCTATTAAACTAACTTTTTTCCAAGTTGCCAAAATAAAGTGAGGGGCAAAATAGTCTTTGTATCTGAAATCCCATGTAATTAGATTTGAGTACCATTTTTTTTCATGGAATTACTTAGTCCCTTCTTTTGAGGGGTTCTATAGTCCCCATGAGATTTGGAATTTTTAATCGCATGGCAATTTCCAAAACAAACATAGTGTTTGTAAATTTCACCTACTATTCCAATCTCATTCTTTATCTCTCAAAATAATAATGCTAATCACTTTGATTGGTCAGGGTTTTTCAAAAACACTTTTCAGAAAATTCTATTTCTTGTTTTTCGTATTTTTTTTGTTTTTACTGAATTATTTTTAATATTTTACGTAATTTTTTAAAATTATAGACATACCTAACATAAATATACTTAAAAGTAAAAAAATTGTGAAAAAAACTTTTTAAAAATTCACTAAATACCAAAAATACAAAAAAGAAAAAAAAATTGAGAATTTAGCACATTTTTTTTTTGTATTTTTATGCATTTATTAATTTTTTAAAATATTTTTTCACAAATGTTTTAATTTTTAGATACATCTAAGTAAGGTGCATCTAAAAAAGTAAAAAAAAATGTTTAAAATTTTAAAAATATTCACTAAAAACAAAAAAATGCGAAAACCAAAAAACTCAGTTTTCAAAAAACTTAATCAAAAAAACTCAAACCATACACACTGAATAATGCTCTGAAGGGACAAAATATAAGTGGAGCGGATCCAAGTCTTGGGCCGGTCCAAATCACTAAGCCTAAACCCGAATGGTCCTCCAATATGGGCTAGATGCCCACGTAGGCGAAATCATTAAGCCCATCTCCACATGAATTATCTACCCAAGTCCTTAAGCACTTAGGCAAGCATATTAAGAAATTAAGCAGCCCAGGTGTGGTACTGAGTAGGGCCAAACCCATTAACAGAATCAAGTGAGACGAACCCACATAAGGTCATCCAAATGGGCCAGCCCATCTCTTCGATACCGCACTAGATGAAGTGGATCAGAGCTTTGAGACTGAATTGGACTATCCAAGAACCAAGTCTTACAAAACAGAGCACCATCAGAGCTGCCAGATTGGGGTTGGCCGGAAAACCCCTTCGGTATGGGAATGAGTGATCGGAGAAGATGAAATACTCTCTAGGTGTAGAAAGAGGAAGAGAAAGAGTGTTCAATGTGTGATTAGAGGAGATGAGTTAGTTCAAGATTAGTTAACTTCAATGTGAAAAGAGTATTGCTTATATAGAAGACTTTGCGTGTTCTCTAAGATGGATTTAATGTTATTTGGGTGCCTCAAGGCTCTTTTTAACATTGATCAAGGTAGGGGACCACAAGATGGTTAACCATGGAATCATGTGCTCATTATAGCTTTGCATATAACACATCACATTCCTTCTGTTGACTGTTTCCCTGATTCTAGAAAGAAGGGACGAGCTGAAGTGGCACTCTGCACATGCATGCATTTACAGCTTCCACGTTTACTCAAGGACTCCTCAGCTTGGCTCCAATCATACCTCAGTTTGGCCTTTTATGAGATTGCTCACTCCAGTACACACAATTGGTGAGGTGAGCGTGTGTTGTTCATTTCTGAGCACTGTGACACATGCAAATTTATATTTTTAACCTTCGAATTGTAAAAAATAATAATAATCAATAATAATAATAATAAATTAAAAAAAAAGACAACAGTATTATAAATATTTTATAACCAATCAACTTGTTTGTCACTAAATTGCACCACTTTTGATGAATAATAAAATAAAATTAAAAATTATTTGGGATGATCTAAATAAGTACACTTTTTGACTTTTTATGCAAATATATGCAGAAAAGTAGAGAGACAGTGTAGATAAAAAGATAAATAAGTACACTTTTTTAGTGTATCTCAAACAACCACTTAGTGAGAGAGTTTTCTTTCTCACTAATTCTTACTTAATTTAGAAATTAATAGAAATAATATATCCCTCTAATTTGAAAGCTCTAAAAGAGCACGAATGATATGAAAAATTATAAAAAAATAAAAAATAATCAAGGCTAAAACATCACATCACATGAGATCCATACACCAATTAGAGTTATTAGAGTTCTTAATTTAGAGCTCCCAATCTTTTTTCTACAAATTAAACATTAAAAAAGAATTTTCTTTCCTATTACTATTATTATTATTTTTTTATCATTTCTCACTAAATAAATCATTAAAACGGAAGAGAAATTAATAAAAATATTTTGCACACTTTGAACCGATTGCACGCCTTGGGTGTCCAACATATTTTTTTCTTTTTTGTGTTTCACGTTGATCCAAAGAGTGTCGAGCAGTCATGTCATGCATGCTAACGTCTTTGGCATGACGTGGTTCATGTGTTAACAGTGGCGATAGAGACCACTAAAATGGTAACATTAATGCCAATTCTAATGATCTGATAGGATAAGGAAAAAAAAAAAAACAAAAAAGTTAAACTATCACTTTAATGGTGGGATCCACATGGTGCCACCTTATTAATAGTGTATTAGTGTTGTTGAATTAGTGATCCAAAGAATTTTTCATGTGTTAAATGTACCAACAGAGAATAGGTTGTTGAATATTTAAAAAAAAAAAAGTGAATAAATTATAAATACAACTTCACATTTGTTTAAAATGTTATTGCATCGTGTAGTTTTAAAAATTATAAATATTTTATTATTAAAACTTTTATTTTATAGAATTAATAAAAATAAAATAAAGATGTCAACAAATTAAAGAAACTTTTACGTTTATATTGTTTCGCACAATTTTGGTTCTAAATGTAGGCGGTGTTTGATTCATGAATTTGATGAGGAATTTGGAAAGAAAAATTAAAAAGATATATGAAATTAAGTAAAATATGAACATATTTTATTCGCATTTCACATATAATTTTTCTTTTTCTTTCGTATCTCTCCTCAAGTCCTTGAACCAACCAAACACAATCTGAATCATAAGATATAATTTTGGGGTAATTTTTGAGTAGTTAAATTTGGATTCATAATATTGCTATTATTGATCTTATTGTCTTAAAAAATAAAAATTAGGACTATTATTCTAAAGTTTCAAAATCAAACCTTTAGCCCAAAAGCCTTTATTCTTTCTTAGGGTTTTTTGGCCTAAACCCCCTCTTTCTAGGCCTTTTTTGTGTAAAGGATACGGAATAAATTAATACTGTCAAAAACCCTCAAAATTAAAAAATATGATGAAAGGACAGGAATACCCTTACATATATGTAGGCAATAGTAAGCTGTTAAGTTGCTTGTCTCTATTGCTCTGTTTCTTCGTTCAAAGACCATCGAAGTTTGAAAATCCTCATTCAAAAACCATCGATTTAAGCAAAAATTGAAGCATAATGAGAGATTTTCAAGCACCATTGTCGTATGTTTCGAAGCTATTGAATGATTTTCATCATCTTCTATCGCTCGTTACTTCTGAATCAACCATCACAAGTTGGAGAAGTTCGAAACAACGATGAATAGCAGGTAAAATTGTCTCCTTCATAGTTATTAGAAAAATATACTAAAAGTCATGTTTTTGTGTAATGAAAATTAGCGTTTGTTTTTAATAATATTAGTTAATCCAGTTTTAAAATCATTATGAGTAATATTTGCATTATATTTTTTGTCTAATATTCTGCATGTGTGTCTTTTATTCTATGAAGTATGTGATCTAGTGTGTAGAGTTTGACTTACACACGGAAGATCAGATCATTAGTCCTTGTAGAATACAAGTGGTTCACAGTCTAAGATAGATTTGGACACGCCATCTGTATGACTGTAGTATGGCATTTGAGTAGGTCTATCATGATTCTGGTTTAGACCCGACATATTTGTTGTTTTTGGGATTCGAGAAACTGTGTATTCAATTGTTGTTTAACTCATTTTCAGTCTTATTGCTCATTAAGTTTGGCTATTGGGAGTTTTGGTTGTATTTGAGACAGGGTTGGAAGTTAATTTTTCAAAGTGTGGTTGCCCAGGATTTTGCCTGTTCACTCGAGCGACCATTCCTGCATTCGAGCAGTCTTTTACAGTTTGTGAAACTTCTGAAATTTTGATATCTTCTCTCGAGCAGTCCTTCTTGCACTCAAGCGAACTTTTGTAGGTCTGAACTTCTGGGAGGGGGTCATTATGTGCTCTTGCGGTGATTTTGGTTGCTCAAGCGGTGTCATTTATTGTATCTGTCGCTCGAGCGACCATTCCTTCGCTGGAGCAGTCTGTGCATATATTAGTCCGAGAAAAAGACCTTTTTGATCACTTTTTTATCTCTTTCTCTCTCTAAACATTCCGAAAGCCTAGATCTACTCCCCGTCTCTCTAGTTCTTGAGCTTTTGCATCAAATACTCTCAATCCATAAGTTTCCTCACCCTAGTCCTTTGGAGAAAAACATTGAGCACATCGACGGCTGCGTTTTGATTAGAGCATCTAGTATTTTTGATATTGTCGAATTCTAACCATCTTCTATTCGTGTCTTCTATTTTGAGGTAGGGATTTTTTTGACTCTTTTTATGATTCTTAGCTTAGTTATTTTCCTTTTAAAAAGAGATATCTATTTGGAAATTTTCGGTAAAACCTAGGGTTGGGTTTGAAATCAAAAAAGGGGTTTTCCAAATTGATTCTTGAAAATGGTTGTGGAAATGTGGTTAGGGATGAGTTGTGTTGAAATGGTAGAAATCTTTTCTTAAAATTGATTTTTAAAAGAAATGGGGTTTTAGCCCTAATTTTGGATATTTAGAATTGTGAAAGGGAAATGGGAAAATGATGTTGGATATTGTGAAATTAGAATAATGGTTATGTTGATAATGATGGCGGAGTTGGATATGTAATATCACGCTAGTTGTAATTGATGAAATTGTATCTTTTGATTTGAATTTATCAATTTAATAGAAATATTTGTTTTGGGCTATCAGTGGAGGATAGTCTTGATTGTTGTAGACATCGCATGAGGATTAGGTTGAATTGAAACTAATTTCTCATGCATTATGCATTGAGCATCATTACACATTAAACATCGTAAATGTATCAATTTTTGAGAAAAATAGGTGAATCTAGTTAGGGGGTGTGGTTGTGGTTATGATGTTGGCCTGTGTGTCCATGGTGAAAGTCTAGAAACCTGCGTGATTAATACCGGTAAAATGGCTTTGGTAGTGCATGTATAGCCTACTGACAGACACGTACCTAGAGATTCCTAGTGCTTTGTATCCACTGCTGTGACGACCACCTCCTTAATTAAGCAAATTAATTATATTGCTCATATGTTTATGGTTAATTATGTGATTATGTGTATTGAAGTGTTATTGAGATGCCATGTGATTATTTGATTGTGTTATTGTGGACAGATAGGTTAGAATGAATATTAAACCTGTCTTTTGTTAATTTTAACAAGTTAAAATTAAGTAATTGGACAGAAATTAGAGCCTAATTCAAATTAGTATAATTTAATTAAGTGTAATTAAGATTATAGAATGATGAGATTAATTTCGTTTGAGTTAATTGATTTCAATTTAATCTAGGAAATGAATTATATTATTTTAGAGTATTTTATTCATCTAATAGGAAAAAAAGGAAGTAAAATGGACTTTGGTGACCTTTAAAGAGACCCTCGTAGAGAGAGAGAAAGAGAGAGGATTCTAGGGAAAGAATTCAACAAGAAAGAAAGGAAAGGAGAAGAAGTTGGGAAGAAGATAGAAGATTGTCTTGAATTCACTCTAATCATCAAAGTAAGGTAGGCATTTCTCCTCATTTTCTTGAAATTGAGGTTTGCACATTCATTATCTTCTAAGATTCAAGATTAAATTAGGATGAATTGATGATCAATTAGAGGTTTTGCTCATATTACTAAGAGTTAAGACGTACAAGTATATATATAGAAGAAAAGAATGAATTCACTCTGAATTCCACCATGCATGGCGTAATTCCATAACAACCTTCTTCCTATATTTGCTTTCTTGCATGAGTTTGGAAAATTAAGAGGGAAACTTCATGAATTCAAAGATTGGAGCTCAATTTGCATAGTTAATGATTTTGTGTTATTAAATTTCAAGAGTTTGACCTTTGGCATGGATTTGAGTTTCAAATTGAAGTTATGAATTTTGTTTAAGCTTACTATGTTAAATTCAATGTGTTCTTGAAGTTTTTGAAGCTTGAAATGCATGAAAACGGGATTGGTTTTTGAAAAGGATGCATGACAAAATGAAGAGCAATTTTTGGACTGTTTTGAGCAGCATCGCACTTGCAGCCTGGAGCCCCGCACATGCGGAAAACAGGGCAAGTTTGAGGTGTATATTGAAATAAATGCACGTATGGGAGGCACGTGCAGTGACGGTCTCGCACGTGCGGCCAGTACCCCCGCACGTGCGGTCCTTTGCGTAGACTTAATTTTGTTTTTCGCTTCACTTTTCCACCTTCTGGGCCTTCGTTTGCATAGTTTTAAAACGTTTTTCATGTGCATTGCATTTCATGAACATGAAGAAAGTAAAGAACAAAAGTTAGAACCGAATGAATGGAAACCGATTAAGTAAACAACGAACTGAATAGAACCGATTGAATGAATAAATTGTATATTGAGTTGTTGTGCTTGAATTTGTTTGTTTAGGTCGGATGCCGCACCTTTAGTACATTTTTAGCACGTGTGTCAAGGAGCCCACTGTGAGTAACAATGTTGTAAAACTATGTTCAATTGTAATTATTTTCTAATCGATTAAATGTACTATTTTCTGAAATGATATCGTTTATTAGGTGAATGATTATCCTATTTTGTAAATTGTACTCGTGGCATCCATAGCAATTGTTACTACTACTGTTACTGTTACTACTACTGTTACAGAGATCTTTGTCAGTTCCAATCTTTGGAACTACTGTTACTGTATTGATGGCCATCAACTGACTGTTCTATCTTTAAGACCTACTATATTGTATGCTATGGGATATACCATGTATGACTACAATGATTTCATATGACACTAAACTGTATGACTACTGCTTATTAAACTGATTCATTACTGAAATCGACTATTTTAATTGTTATAAGGACGTCATTCATAAACCCTTTACACATTTGTTATTCACTGAGTTTTAGCTCACTATTTATTATATATATGTAAATGATCTAGCATCGGATCGGTCTTAGCGGCATCGAATCAAACCCTGTTTTGTCAAGCTAACTACTGCGCCTCACTGCGAGGTTCCGAGCCAACACGTGTCAAGGCTTTTGAGTGTTTTCACCTTGCCGTTTGTGGTTATGATCATGTGTTATGACGTTTTGATCTAAACTTTTGTTTTGACCGTTTTGTTATTGGGATTTGATTTCCTAAGTTATGACATGTTTATATATATATTTGGACTTGGACTAATGTGATTATCCGTATATATCTAAGTTGCTTGTTCATGTAAGTCCTCACAGCTCTTTGGACATTATATGTTATTATATACAGGCTTCTGCCGGCCTCTCTTATTGTATAATTGTGATTACTATTAAGCATACCTGTGGCAATCGCGGATTACTGACCGGTTACGATGCTAAACCCTTAGGGGCGGGTTTGGGTCGTGACGGAGTGGCATCAGAGCACAAGTTTTACCGCATTCACGCGTCCAAATGAGCTATAGAATGTCATAGAAAAGAAATTAGGGCATTTCATGAACATGTGTTGGTGTGCATGGACATGTTATGTGTATATGTGCTAACATGAATAAGAAAACCATCTTTTCTATGTTTATTATTACCATGTTTTATATAGTGCAATGGAGAATGGAAGAAATATAGATGAAACTGAATTGTCAGAAGTAAGAATGGCAAGATTGGAAAGGATGGTTGAATTGTTGACTGAGGCTTTAAGCCAACAACAACAGAATCAATAACTCTCACCTCCTCCTTTGCCACCAGTGCCAGTTGAACCAAATACCAATGGCGATGTCGTAGCCTTAACACAGAAGTTCAACAAAATGAAGCCACCGGCATTCCAAGGAGGTCTTGAGCCACTGAAAGCTAAAGCATGGGTCCTAGAAACTGAAAAACTGTTTGAAGTATTCCCGTGCACAGGAAGTGTTATTGGCTACTTTTACTTTGCAAGAAGAGGCAAGGTGATGGTGGATGCTTATTCGTGATACAAATAATAATTTTTTTCTCAATGTGTCCAGGATCGTAAGGTATCTGAATTTGAGCAATTGAAGTAAGGTGCCATGTCAGTAGCCGAATATGAAGCTAAGTTCACCGAGTTTGCCCGATATGCACCACACATGGTAGATACTGACTATAAAAAGGCTAGGAAATTTGAGAGTGGACTCAATGTGGAGATACTCAGATCAATGTTCTCAAATTAATCAAGTATGTGGATGTTCTTGATTGAGCTATCATGGCTAAGGCAATATTGCCGCTTTGACACAAGCTAAGATGCCAGTGACTGAATGCCGCGGTAAGAGACAAGGTTTTAATTTCAGAGAGGGTCAGAACAACTCACAGAATAAAAAACAAAATACGGGGTCAACAAGTAGCTCCAGTCAAGGGAACAATTCTATACCGCCTTATCCAGAATGTGGTAGAAGACATAAAGGGGTTTGTTACAAAATTTCTGGGACATGTTATCGGTGCGGCAAGGTGGGCCACATAGTCAAAGATTGTCCTCTCACATCTCAAGGCACTAGTAGACCCGTAGCATATGTTGTAGCATCAATTGCTACACCAAAACCCAATCCTAAAGCTATTGGGAGAGAAACCTTGAGGCAAGGCCGAGTGTTTGCACTTGTACCAAGGGATGTGCATAATACTGAGACAATGGTGGCAAGTATACTCCCTATTTGTGCTCAAAATGCTTATATTTTGATTGACTCGGGGTCTACGCATTTATTTGTATCGTATGCTTTTTCGAGAAAATTATCTAGACCATTGGAACCCATGAATTATTTATTGGTTGTAACTTCACCTGCTGGGGAGTCCATGACTTGTGCTTATATGTATCCTGTATGTGAGATTGTTGTTGGGTGTAGACACCCCATTTTTGACTGCCTTTAAGACTTGGACGCGACTGATGGTTTACATAGTGGAGAAAGGCGTGCAGGGGAAAGGTTCAGTTTCTTCGGCAATGAGAGAGTCAAATCTCAACTTCATACCCCTTTTTTGGACCAAAACAATCTTGATCAAAAGTTTTTTAGACCTTAAAACCCTCTCTTTCAAAACGCTTTTGAAATAAAGTTTTTACGATGTTCCGAAGCTCGTATTTTGTCAAATGTTGCGCTTTTCGGTAAACCGAGCAAGGAAAAAGTGGAAATGAATGAAAGAGAGATGAAATCTTTGAAAAATCTTTCAAAACACCTTGTTCGGGGGTTTAGAGTTGAAGAAAAGAGGAGAAGAGAGAAGCAGACTAGTTTGGGAGAAGTTCGGCATGAATCCGAGTAGGACCAAATCTGCGCGGCTTCACCGAAACGGGCATAACTCTTTGCACAGAAGGAATTTTGATGCGAGGTTGGCGCCATTGGAAAGCTAACTTCAAGGGCTTCAATGTGGCCACATGGAAGGCCAGCAATAGTTCTGGCCGACCAGCTGTTTTTGGTCAAAAGTGATTCAGCATGAATCTGGGAAGGAGAGAAAACACTGCGCGGCTTTACCGAAATGGGTATAACTCTTTGCACAGGGGGAATTAAGGTATGAGGCCACCACCATTGGAAAGATTACTTCCGGGGCTTCATTTTTCACTCAAGAATCTCCTAAGGACAAGTCTGGGTGGGGGAGATATGGTTGTTTGAAGTCCGGTTGGACCGAATCTGCGCGGCTTCACCAAAACTAGCATAACGTTTTCCACAGAAGGAATTTTAATGCAAGGTTTGCGGCATTGGAAAGCTAACTTCTGGGGCTTCATCCTAGAGGGTGGCCGGCCACCTTGACCCTTTTGACCTGGTCGGCTGGCCACCTGAACTGGCCGGCCGGCCACCTGAATCTTCTGAACCTGGCCGGCCATGTTCCTCTCTCCAAGTGTATTCCAGCTGTGCCACCCTTTTTGCCCCAGATCCTGTGTCCGGGGGTTTGGCCTTTTGGGGAGAAATTTGAATTTGTTTTACCCCCTTTTCTTTGCCTCTCTCCCTCTTTAAAACCACCACCTCCAGCTCCATTTTGGGAGGTTACAAAAAACCCTTTGGAGCTCTTGCATACATCTCTCCCTCTCCCTCTCCCTCTCCCTCTCTTCCAAGCCTCAAAACCTTGAAACCCTTGCACCATTTACACTACAACACATAGCACCATACCTCCACACTCCATTCCAACACCTTGAGGCTGATTTCCAGAGGCTAGAAGCTCATTTCCTTGGACCAAAAGCTGCTGTGTTGTTGTTCTACAAGGGTAAGCTCTTATTTCCCTTTTCCTAGTCTTTTCTTGCTTCTTTTTTTAGCTCCTCTTGCTTGATTTTTTGGGCTCCAACCCTAACTAGAAATAGTCTTATTTTGAGCTCTTTTTCATGTTTGATTAAGGGCCTTTCCCTGTTAGAGGCTTTCTTCTTACCCTTTGTGTTTAAACCCTCTTTTAGGCCTATTTTTGCATAGTATTTTAGGCTTATTTGTGAGTTGTTTTAGACTTGGTTATAAACTGTAAAGTGGCTTGTTTTGAGCCTCTCTTAAACTTTGTTGAAGGGCTCTCCTCTGTTTGAGGACAGCTACTACCACTTGCCTTTTTACCCCTCTTTTAGGCCCTTTTCTTACATGAGAGTTTAGCCTTACTTGTGTTTATTTTCATGGCTTAATGTAAACTGTAAAATGCCATGTTTTGAGCCCCTCTTAAACTTTGTTGAAGGGCTCTTTGCCATTTGGGGCCGGCTTCTGCCCCTTGTCTCTATTATCTCTTTTAGGGCCATTTTTGCATGATAGATTAGCCCTACTTGTGTTCACTTTTGAGATTTATCATAAACTGGAAAGAGGCTTTTTTTGACATCATATTCATGTTTTATTAAGGTTTCATTTTTTTTTTGAGGTCATATGCTATCTTGTATGTTTGGTTGCCTCCCATTTTGAGCCTTACACCCTAGCCCTTGTTGCATGCCTTGTTTGGCCCTCTAGCCACTGGAATCCAGTGGATTTCCAGTGGCTTTGATGCTATTTTGAGCCTCCAAATCAGAGGAGGGTAACCCCCTCTCACCTTGACTTGTTTGGTGGTCATTTTGGCCTTCCAAAGAGACCCTATCTCGCATGCTTCTTAGTCACATTTTGGGGCCAATTTGGTGAGTTTTGAGACTATCATATTTGATTTTTAGAGCTGGTTTGGGGCTGCCACATGTCTATCTTGTATGTACTTAAGAATCCCTTTGTATGCCCTCTAAAGGAACTCCTCATTGGTGCATGTGTTGGCTGCATTTCCATGGTTATTTGGGCGTATTTTGGCATGTTTAGTTCACTGATTTTTTCTGGTTTAGTGAGATTCCATGTGCTTCATATATGTGCCATGTAAACCATGTTTGCCCGTCAAAATTGCATGCTAATTTAAGCCATCTTGCTAGCACCTTTTGGCCTTGCTCTAAACTGGAAAAATGCATGTTGTGGGACTGCCTTGACTCTGTCTTCATGCTTCATGTTCAAATAATGCATGCTTTGTATAGCTATAAGTCATTCCATGTGCCTAGTTTCGAGTTTCGGGTCTCATCTCATGCATCGGGTGCCATATTGCCATGTTTCGGGGCTGTTTAGCATCATGTTTTAGTGCTGAAATTTGCTTGTTTGCATATCATGTTCCATGCCTTACCATGCTTTGGTAGAGTGGCATTCGTGCCTTAGGTTCGGTCCTCGGTTTGCGTGCATGTGTGCACGCATCTCGAGTGTCTCATTTCCATCCTAATGGCTTCCTATGTGAGTGTGGCTGAGGTCCACTTGTGTTGATGTAAGTCCATTATGCATTGTGTATGCCATTTCATTTCATAGCATTGCGTATGCTAGGTTGTACGTTAGCGCATTGTGTATGCCATGTTACCTCGTGCATCGTGTATGCCATTTCATAGTATTGTGCATGTTAGGGTGTATCTTAGTTGCATTCATGCATGTCATGCATATTGCATTGTGTTTGGGATAGGAGTTAGCCTGAGCACGGGAAACGAGATACGTTTCGTACTCCGAGTGACGGAACGTGTCTCAATTCCCAGTCACCGACACTCCGGATTATCCATGATGGAGTCTCGGTCTTGTCGTGTTCATATGTGCATTCATTCCACATTGAGTCGTGCAAATCGACTCCTCGGCCATCATGCATCGATATGCATGATTGGTGGCACGAGGATCGAGGACTACGCTCCCTAAAGAGTAGTCAAGCATACATATGTGAAAATACATTGCCATGCCCCTTTCCTGCTCTCTGTTGTAGTAAATCAAGAATCAGCAGCCTTCCGGAGCTTGGCACGCATTCCAAGAACAATTTCAAAACAGAGGCTAATTGGGGCATCACAGTGGATTTCCGAGCAAAGGCAACCCGAACATGCATCATGCATCATTTGGATCAGAGTTGAGACAGTCCCTGGCTTGCATGCCAATTTATTGCTTTCCTAGTTAAATTTGTTAATTAGGGCTTTGTATTTATTCAGACTGTATTTATTCGGGACTGTATATTATTCTTTCGGACCCTCCGAGTGAGGGCAATGTTGTAATAAGTGTGCGTGAGTGTGATGTATGTCTTCCAACCCCACGTCTTTCTCCCTTTTATTTACCGGCTTATGATGGTTAGATTAGGGCATGTTTCAATTAGCATACAGTATGATAGCATGTTTGCATTCATTCATCTGTCTTGCATGCACCGGGCTCGGCGCATCATACTAACTGCATTGTATTTCAATTCCAAGTTGAATACTTGTTAGCTGTTGCATCTCATATGCCATGTTTAGAATAGCCGAGCCTGCTATAGTTGCATTTTTGCATGTGTTGCATTAGGCATTTCTGTATAGTTAGGATCATGCATGGATTTCTAATCCTTGCATGCGTGTGAGTGACTGCCATGAATAGCATGCTTACCATGAGGCTATGTGCTTATGTGATATACTGCCTGAATGCCTGTGGGTGAAGGTTGGGTTATTTGGATTGGAACAAATCATTGACTGTGAGACTTAAGCCCACTAGATAGTGGCAAAACCATGTTTTCTAAGCCCACCTGAGGGTGGCAAAATCTCCATTTTAAGCCTACTTGCGAGTAGCAAACCATCTTTCAAAAACAAACATGAAATCTTTTGTTCCAATTCAGACGACCCGGTCTATACTTGTATGTTGTGCGCATCACATAGTAAATCTAGGCTAATAACCGGAATAAGAATGCATAAGGTTTTCAAAAGTCAATATCATGGTTAGTAAAGGCCGATCTTTGATCGGGCGAGCGGGGGTGCTCACGAAGTGACCTTCCCCAATCGTACCCAAGTTCCTGAGCCGAGGCAACTTTGGTGATGACGGACACGTGGCCTTAGGCAACGAGTCAGGGTTTCCTAAATTTCCCAAAAATAAAATATTTAGGTGGTGACTCTGTATCTGGCAAAGCAGTCCATGTTTGGCACTTCTTTCAAAAATCTGTTTTCTCAAAACGATTTGCCGGATTTGGACTCTTTGGTTCAGATTAAGAACCGTGACATTTGAGTCCTGAACTATAGTGAGCCCACGACGAACGGAACGAGGGACTCATTCCCTCCCGGGGTGTTCGGGGACGTCTACAGTTTCTGGCGACTCCACTGGGGAATTAGAGAACTTGACTCGAACTCATGATATCTGGTTTTGACTATACTTATGTGTTTCTTTGCATTGCATTTGCATTGGTGCGCCTAGGACACCGTGTTTGCCATCTGCTATTCCTAAACGGTTTGCCGAAGGCTTGTCTTGTCAAGGCATGACCATAAGGCTGACCGGTTGTGGGCTTTGCCAGTATGGGAACACAAACCCCGGTTTTACTGGGGCACCCTTTTGACCATTCGACCTAGTGCATATCGAAATCTGTAGTGACCATTCCAAACTAGGACAGGTTGCTTACCCAATATAGGTTGTTTGAAACCGCTGCGTGCGTAGTGAAACCCTAGCTCCTGACAAAATAGGACAGGGAAACCTTACCCCAACATAGGGGTGTTTTGGCTCTCACTTATCTGTTATGTGCTTTTAGAGTGCGTCTCTACAGGAATGCATGTATCAGTTAAAGTTTGGGCATCAGGCCTGCGGGCACCAGCATCAGTATTTTGGGGCAATCAGTTCTACCTGAGGGTATCAGTTTATAGGCGGAACTTTGGGGGAATTCAGTAAAAGAGTAAATTTGTTTTGGTGAAATTCAGGCTGAGATGCTGCATGTTTCTCTTTTGCTAGATAGTCCTGGAAACTATAGCTTCAGAAGGCTTCGATATCCCCGGGTACATTGGACTAGTGCTGATAGACTTTGTTAGGTCAGAGATTCAATTCAAGCAACCAGTGTTCTTTCGCTGAGGCAAGGCAAAGAAAGGCCAGTCAGGTTCATTGGTTCATTGATCCGACAGTCACCAGTCACATCATCAGTAGACCTGTGATGGCACAGGTTCGGAAGAATTATGGCCGTGATAGCAACGTTAAATCAGGGAACTGCCGTGCAGGATGAGACTAATGCTGAAACACAACGCCCATCTGGGGCATCTGCCTCACATCTAGCTTTGGACCCCAGCCAACTTTGACCCACTTCCGCCAGCTGAAGATTTGCAGGGTCCGGATCCCAAGAAGGGTTGGCTCAAGCCCAAGTTGTCAAACCCTAGTGCAGCCTAATGAGAGACTTCATCCCTTGATGTAATGACCTCGATCCGACCGCTGGTGAAAATTGCGAACCTTGAGAAGCAATTCAAGAAAGCACAGGGCCTTAACTCCATTCCCGACATTGAGGATGGGTACACCGAGTCTGCCGTACGGCTCCCAGACAGATTGAAAATTCCATATATTGACCGTTTCGACGGGTCTGGGGATCCAATGGTACATATCCGACTTTTCTTGGATGTCCTGAAGCCGATAGGTCTGACTAAGCCACAAAAACTCTCTCTGTATGGAAGAACCCTGTCGGTGTATGCAGCCACTTGGTACGCTAAGTTGGAGGACAAGTGAAGCAAGACTGGGAAGAATTGGCTGAGGCTTTGTCGATCAGTATTCCTACATACCCAAGTTGAAATTGACCATGCAAGAGCTTGAAGCAACCTGCCAACCCAACAGAGCCTTTTGTGGAATGTTGCAAGGTGGAGAGCAAAGGCAGCACAGATAGACAGATCGCCGCCCTTTCTGAGAGGGATCAAGTGCAGATGATGGTGCGAAACCTCGAGCATGATATGTTGCAAAAGTTGATAGTCGCTCCGCTATTCACTTTCAAAGTTTGCATGAACTGGGGGTTCAGATCGAGAATGCGTTCAACAGTGGGATCATTCCCAGAACAGTGAACCGACAAGGAGGGTGATTTCAAGGAGTACCAATGCTGGTAGTAGCACTACTTCCCAAACCCACTGAAATCAATACAGTCGCCACAGCCGACCCTTTTGCCAATCCAAGCCTACAAACAGCCAGCCCAGCCCGAGCTCAAAGCAGAACTTTCACCCCCTCTATATGAGCCTGACTAGCGCACTAAAAGTCTTGATGGAAAGAGGGCATCTCAAACCCCTCGATCCTCAACCTCTGCCTGACCCACTCCCAGCTAGACATAACCCCTCAAGTACTGTGTGTACCATCAGCAGCGCGGTCATGCACCGACCGCTGCTACCGCCTTTCGTCATGAGGTCCGAAATCTCATCGACAATCGGACGATAACTCCACCTTCAGACCCCAATGACCAACGTCTCTTGCCTACCTCAATCTTTATCCATATACTGCCATCCACCTATGACCCCAGCATATACATCACCCAGCCCATCTACCCAAGCCTGAGGTGTTTATCCCAGAAAGCATGGACTTATGCATGATGGTGCCTGAACCTCAATCATCTCAAACCTGTGAACCCACTACTTCGGAGTTGATGGGAATGATTAAAGATCTTCAAAGAACCGTGACCGATCTGGACTCTGGGACATTGGCTCCATCATCGACCACACCACATATTGGGAATTTCATGTCAAAAGGCTCCCCAGTCTTGGAACGGGCTGCATTTGAGGAATGCCAATCCCTTGGCAAAGTGGAGGCGAGTGGAAAGAACAAGATAGGGGCAGACATGGATCCCCATGAACATCTTCTGTTGGTTGTTGAAGCTTTGAAATCCGAGGGACTGAACAAAGAGCAAGTGCTCGCAGTTGTTGCAAAAACTGTGGATGACACTTTCGCTACTCAAGTTGGGGGCAGTCTGAATCAAAGGGAAAACGGGGAAAGGGCGTCATACTAGAGGCAATCCTGTTAGCTCTAATCCTCCACTCGGAAGAGATCAGCAAACCAGGCCAGCACCTGTCAATCCCTTTGCTGGTGCATCCACAAAAATCCACAAACCCAGAAGTACCAACCCCGAGGTCAGAGGGTCTTCCATGCCCTCCACATGCCTTTGTCCAAAGCTTTCCAAATCCTTGCTGGACAAGGCCATCTCAAACCCCTTGAGCCTCGGCTTCTCTCCCAAATCCTCTTCGGCTACGCATGATGCCGCCCAGTACTGCCTTCATCAGCAAACTGGCCATACTACCGACAACTGCTTCCGTCTTCACATGAAGTACAGGATCTATTTGACAACGGGGTCATTGCCACGCCAAGCTCTGCAAAGTCTATCGGCACTGGATCGGTGAACTTGGGGGATAATGTGACCATGTGATCGGGGATGAACCACCTGCGGCAGCGCTCGATTAACTCCAGACGCAGGAATGGCATGCACTGTTCTGAGCAATGTGCAAATACCAGTTTTTGTGCTTTCTGACTTGGGTATTGAGTCATCTTTTGATTGTTTATATAGAGTCGGTCTTCTCTTATTGAGTCAGTCCTGTTTTGTTAGAGTCGGGTGATTCCGGGGTGTTACCTCGGACATCACTGTTTTGTTTCGCGTTTGTCTTTTTGCTTTCTTTGAGTCTGTTTCTACCGAGGAGCCAGTTGTGCCAACAGATCTCAATGAAACAGCAGTGATTTTACACTCTTATATTGCTTCGGCCATGTGCTAGTTGTGCCAGAGATTTGAATCAAACGGCAGTACTTTTCGCCTACTTTTCTGTGCCTCGAACTCATTGCATTGACCTAAGTTTTTCAAAAACTTTTTCAAAACTGTGATGAAAACGAAGATGAAGGAATTCCTCGGGATTTGTAAAAATTTGATCAAACTGAGAGAAAGAGGCATGCTAAGCCCTTAATGAATGAAATCATGCTTGTTAGTGTGAGTACTGAGAAGGACCCTAGCTTGATCCAGATTGGTTCTGCACTGTCTTCAGCGCGAGCGATTTGTCGCTTTCTTAAAAACTTTCAAAAAATGTTTTGCGCGATCCTACGAAGACTTGTGTGGAATCGCTCTTGAGATTGTGCAGCTTAGGATCGCTCTCAGTCTCTAGACTCGACCCCTCATTATCAAACCTTGAACTTGGATTCAGAGTGTTCAACGATCAACTACAATGTGAGGCCTGTGTGGCCAGATTCAAAGCAACCCTCGAAAAGAGGCAAGAAAGTCAGATCAAGAACCAGATGTCATCAAAAGAAGCTTGCAAGCTAGATCAGAAGCACCCCTG
Source organism: Camellia japonica (assembly GCA_030407325.1). NCBI lineage: Eukaryota > Viridiplantae > Streptophyta > Magnoliopsida > Ericales > Theaceae > Camellia > Camellia japonica. The sequence continues at coordinate 69,314,785 of JAPPVO010000014.1, read as the reverse complement.
GAACTAGGGGCAAAGAATTTCAAATGTGCTCGAAGAGCGAAGATGGATCATTCCACAAATCAAAGAAGGTCGGCAAGAATGCCAAATCCCGAGGGAGAGAAGAAAGTATTGCTGAAGAACTGAGTTCCGATCCACAACACCAGGGGCAATTCACCCCCCATTGATGGACTCCTGCATCATCAACGAACAGCAGCCATTCTCTTGGATTCAGATGACTCAGGATCTCAAAACCATTTGACATGGACAAGCTACACTTTTACCCTTGAGAGGCTCGCTGGGCCGAAAACCCGGAAGGGCGACCCAAGCAAAAAGTTAGAGCAAGAAAGAAGAAAAAAGAACAAAAAAAGAAAAAGAAGAAAAGAAAAGAAAAAAAGAAAAATGCAAAAGAAGAAAAAAAAGAAAATCAAAAAAGAAATGAAAGGAATTGAAAGAAGAAAAACAAAGCTCGCAAGGTTGAAAACCCGCAACAGGCGCCTTGGCAAAAGTTAGAGCATAAAAGGAGAGGTTAAATACCCGAGTGTACCTTAACCCGAACTACGTGAGGCTTGATTCCCATCTTTGGGATACGTAGGCAACTTCATTCTGAAGTCCAGCCGTAAACACTTCAAATTCGACTGTGTCCATGTAATGGTTTTGATCATCTTTGCTTTCTCTGAATCCGAGAATTTGGTTGTGTTCGTCACTCTGAGGACTGACTACAATGCGCCGCAGTGCTATCCAAACAAGGGGCAACTTTCCGTTGCCATACAATGCGCCGCGGTGCTATCCAAACAAGGGCAACTTTCCGTTGCCATTCAATACGCTACGGTGCCGTTCAAACAAGGGGCAACTTTCCGTTGCCAGGAAGCTCTCTTCAAGCAGGGGGCAATTTTCCTTCGGATCTGAAGTTGTGCATCTCAAGAGCGGGTTCCGTGCTCGTTGAGTAGTGGCCGTTTGCAAAAATAGTTTTTGAGAATTTTTAATGAGGTGACTAATTTTCTCTCAAAAATTATTCCATTTTTCCAAAACTGGACCATTTCTTGGACCCCAAAAAAGGGAAAAATTTCAGTGCTCACAGCCTAACTTGCATGATTTTAAATCAGAAAATCAAACAAGCATGTTAATCTAACTCTCTTTGGTCAAAATTGTTTAAAACCAAAACAAAAAATGGTCAAATATGAACTAGGGGCACAGTTGAGTCAGGTGTTCTGTCTTTCCCCATTGTCAACTACTTGCAGAAGGGCACCGTACCTACCGGAAAAGGGCACCACTGAAGTTAACCAAAAAGGGCTGAAAAGCTCTCACATCCTCCAAACAACGAGGTATCAAGCCAAGTGCGAGCACGAGCTGGAATGGGACAAGATGTTCCACTCCTCATCTGAACAGATCTGATCACATCCAAACTCCCCAGCAAAGCATCGTCAACCATGTCAGCTGCAGATTTGCTACACACCCAATTGTAGCAACCCTCTGTGGAAAGAAACTCACTATTGTGAACAAGAAGAAGAATCTAGCGGAATGCTAGGGGCAAGAGCCCACAACTTTCTGTTTATCCATCAACCACCAGGGGAGGGATTTAAAATGAGAGATTGAAGAATAGAGAGGTGTGCGCTGAGAGAAAAAGTGAGAAAAGGGCTTTTTCAGAAAAACAGAGCTTGAGGGCCGAGTGATGTGAGAATCACAAATGAGAAAGAGTGGGAAACAATACCCAGAGAAACTGGCTCCTCGTGCACCGAGAGGTCTCTCGCCTTTGTAACACAGCTGAGTGTTGTGTTTGTGCGTTTTGTTTGTCTCGTTTATTGTTTTAAGTCGTTTGAGTGTCAACAAATGTGTTTAGGTCATTTTACCTTGTTTTTTTTCCTTTGTGGAGTTGTGTTTAGGTCGTTCTACCTTTGTTTTCCATTGTTGAGTCGTTTTGGCTGTGGTCAGTTGTAGGCTCAATACCCGGTTGAGAACCCTTTTCTCATTTCAATTTCAAAAATCGTTTTGTGCTCAGAGTGCCGTGTCGTCCTCCACATTTGTGCAAAAAAGGATCAATTCTTTCATAAAGTCGCAGGGTTCAACCCAGGTCATGTCAGAATAGTAAAACAAGGACCTATCTGAAGCTATTTAGGTTCCAGACTGCAAAGCAAAAGAAAAGAGGGAAAATTTAGAGCATCTTAGCATGTTTCAACTTTAGCAAAATCCGAGACTGCATTCCAGGTGCACCTTCTCAGGCCTCGCTGTTTCTCTGGAGTATGAGTGTATCTCGACCCCAAGTATAAGCCTGCTTCAAGTCAGAATGGCAGTCCAAGCAGCACCCGAGGGTTTCATATGCAGATGTTATCTCTCGCCAATATGAACATGGTGTGCCCTTTTTGAGCTGAGTGAGTTGCGAAGTCCTCTAAGAGGCAAATCAAAGGCACCAGAGTACATATTTGATGCTCCTCTATTGCATAGAATGTGAACTTTCATATACACTGTTGTTGCATGCGTGCCGCGCATCGTTATGATTCATGCATAGAATATGCTTGCTTTCGATTCCGCATAGAATGTGCTTTACTTGTTTCATGCATAGAATATGCTTGCTTTCAATATTGCATAGAATGTGCTTCCATACTTGCATAGAAAATGCTCGTATCTTTTGCATGGAAAATGCCCCCATACTTGCATAGAAGATGCATTTTATCGCACTTTCTCGTACATTTTATCTCACTCACACTGTCTTGTGCACTTACACTTTGTATCTCACTAGCACTGTCTTGTGCATCTTGTAGTTGTATCTCACTCGCACTGTCTTGTGCATTTCAAATCAATCGCGCTGTTTAGCGTATCGCGCTGTTTAGCGTATCGAACTGTTTTGTGCATTTCAAATCACTCGCGCTGTTTGGCGTATCGCACTGTCTTGTGCATTTCAAATCACTCGCGCTGTTTAGCGTATCGCACTATTTTGTGCATTTCTAATCACTCATGCTTTTTAGCGTATCGCACTGTTTTGTGCATTTCTAATCATTCGCGCTATTTTGCGCACCTCAATTGCACTATTTTGTGCAGTTTATCATTCGCGCTATTTTGCGCACCACAATCGCACTGTTTTGTGCAGTTTATCATTCGCGCTATTTTGCGCACCTCCATCGCACTGTCTTGTGCATTGCATTCATCGCGCTATTCTGTGCTTTGCATATCACATCGCACTATCTTGTGCATTTCAAATCAATCGCGCTGTTTAGCGTATCGCACTATTTTGTGCATTGTATCATTCGCGCTATCTTGCGCACCTCACCTGCACTTGTTAGTGTATTGCATCGCGCTATCTTGCGCCGTGACCATTACTTTCATTGTGCATGCATTTTATCGCGCTATCTTGCGCACCTCACCTTTAGCATCGCACTGTTTTGTGCATTCACCCTACTCGCACTGTTTTGTGCACCTTTAGTTCGCACTGTCTTGTGCACTCACCTGGTCCAGGAGACCTTAAATCCTCCGGTCTAAGGAGACCTTAAATCCCGGATCATCATTCGCGCTGTTTTGCACATTGTACTTGCATTCTACTTGCATTTCATCGCACTGTCTTGTGTACTCACCTGGTCTAGGAGACCTTAAATCCCCTAGTCTAGGAGACCTTAAATCCTGCATCTTCATTCGCACTGTCTTGTGCACTCTCCGGTCTAGGAGACCTTAAATCCTCTAAAGGTGCAATTCCTTTGGTGTTTGTCGTGCCCGAACGACTTCCGGTGGTCTGGTATAGCCACCTGCCTGTGTTAGCAGTGAGTTCCTAGGAGACCAACTGAGATGGTGGGAACTAGAGTTCGAATGGCTCATGCCTAGAATGCAAAGGTTCGGGATTTCTGAGACTAAAGTCTGGTTTAAATACCCAGGGGTATATCCTCGGCTTGAAATATGTATGGCAGCCCCATAGATTGAGATAGCATATGTATGTGCCTCAATTCTGGATACTGAGCCAACCTAGTATGTCACCCTGTTGGAGAATAAGGAAAGCTTCAACCATAGTCAGGGAGAAAAGTAGTACCTGCAGTTCAACCAAGAAGAAGCGAAAGATCCCCAGCAGCATGAGGTAAGTCATTGCCAATTACCCCTGTAAAGTATCTTCACCTCTTAGCTATTACATTGCATTTTAGCCACTACATTACAGTGCATTGCATAAATCCTCAATTTTCAAACCGACTTCGCGTAGCGTATAAGTCCAATTATCAAACCGGCTTCGCGTAGCGTAGAAGTCCAATTTTCAAATCGGCTTCGCGTAGCGTGTAAGTCTAATTATCAAAATCTTCCCGCATATCATTTTACATCCTGCCCCTGAACTACGCTGGTTTGATTCCTTGCAAAGGGATACGTAGGTAGCCTGCAGGCACAACCATTTATTTATCTATATTTTGTTTGTTTGTTTGTCCAAGTCTTCGGCCTTGTCAAAAATGGGTCGTCTCTGAGCTTTGACATTCACTCCCGTCACTTATGACTTTCGAGTTCTGTCAAAGAGGGGCAACTGTAGACACCCCATTTTTGACCGACCTTAAGACTCAGACGTCACCAATTGAGCGCTTGGTGATATTGCATATCGTGCTCGTTCAGAGGTTTTAGAGTCTCGGCTGCGAGCCTTGCCTCCGAACTTTCGGGTTTTTCTGTGCTTTGCCTCGGTTTGTGAACCAGGCCCTGTTTTCTTTGTTTTCTCTTCCTGAAGGGAGGGAGAGGTCTCGTAGACCATCTCTCAGTGGCCGTAGGCTATGTTTCGTGGTCGTAGGCCATTTTTCCTGTTTGGAATCGGTTCCCAGCTTTCGGAGCCATCGGCCGTGTGCCTCGGTTCGGGACCGCCTAACCACCTCCGTTTGCTCTGGTTTTTGGCACACATCTTATTTCCTCCCTTTTGAGGGACACTGTGGCTCGAGCGACCAACTTCGTGGTCGAACACCACCTCCGGTGCTTAACAGTCAGTTTTCGGGGCCCCAGGCTGCACGTTTTGGTCCCCGAACCTTCATTTTGCATCGGTTTGAGTTCATTTTTGGCAGGGACCTTATTTTCACTGTTATGAAGCTTGTAGAAGGGTGGGAGGCCAGCAATTGTTCTGAGGACCAGCTTTATTCCTTTGTCGCCCTCCGTCGCCCGTTTTCCTCGCTAGAAAGCTAGTGTTGACCATTCCCGGGCCACTTTCTTTGGCCCTCAACCACATATTTGTGATGTACAAACCTGGGAGGCCACCAATATGTCATGGCCGGCCAGCAATTGTTCCTGACCCTTTTGAACCCCTCTGAAAAGTTGGGTTTTCTCTCTCCTGGTTCACTTTTTCTGGGTTTTGACCACATGGTTGTGTTGTGCACACATGGGAGGCCACCAATATGGGTGGCCGGCCAGCTAATTCTCATTGACCCTTTTGACCTTGGCCGGCCGGCCACTTGAACTCTCTGAACCTGGCCGGCCAGAATCGTCACACCTGGTTACTTACAGATACACCCTCCTTTTCCCCCTAGATCCTGTATCCGGGGGGGTCTTTTGGGGGGAAATTTGAATTTCATATTTCCCCCCCTTTCCTCCACTCCTTTGCCTATATAACCAGCACCCCCAGCTCCATTTTGGAGGGTTACAAAAATTGCTTTGAGCCTCTTGCATTAACTCTCCCTCTCTCTCTACTCCAAACATCAAAACCCTTTAGTCCTACACCATTTTACACTACAACTCATAGCTCCACACCTCCAACATCCATTCCAGCAACTTGAGGCTGTCTTCCAGAGGTCAAGAGCTCCCAAACCAGGTCCAAAAGCTATTGAAGCTTGGTTCTACAAGGCAAATCAGAAACCGGCAATCTTTTGGGGCTTCGCGCAACATTCCGAGCTCAATCGTAAACAGAGGCTAATCGGGGCATCGCGATGGGTTTCCGCGCCAAGCAACTCAAACATGCATCATTCATCATCCGGAGCAGAGTTGAGGCAGTCCCCTAGCTTGCATGCTAGTTTACTGTTTTTCCTAGTTAATTTGTTAATTAAATTAAGGTTTTGTATTTATTTGGACTGTACCAGTTATTCAGACTGTATTTATTCGGGACTGTATATTATTCTCTCGGACCCTCCGAGTGAGGGGAATGTTGTAATAAGTGTGCGTGAGTGTGATGTATGTCTTCCAACCCCACGTCTTTCTCCCTTTTATTTACCAGCTTATGATGGTTAGATTAGGGCATGTTTCAATTAGCATACAGTATGATAGCATGTTTGCATTCATTCATCTGTTTTGCATGCACCAGGGTCGGCGCATCATACTAACTGCATTTGTATTTCAATTTCAAGTTGAGTACTTGTTAGCTGTTGCATCTCATATGCCATGTTTAGAATAGCCGAGCCTGCTATAGTTGCATTTTTGCATGTGTTGCATTAGGCATTTCTGTATAATTAGGATCATGCATGGATTTCTAATTAGCTTCTGTTTTGCCTTGGAGTACTCGGTAAGTTTTTATGCTTTAGCATCCTTGCATGCGTGTGAGTGACTGCCATGAATAGCATGCTTACAATGAGGCTATGTGCTTATGTGATATAACTGCCTGAATGCCTGTGGGTGAAGGTTGGGTTATTTGGATTGGAACAAATCATTGACTGTGAGACTTAAGCCCACAAGATAGTGGCAAAACCATGTTTTCTAAGCCCACCTGAGGGTGGCAAAATCTCCATTTTAAGCCTACTTGCGAGTAGCAAACCATCTTTCAAAAACAAACATGAAATCTTTTGTTCCAATTCAGACGACCCGGTCTATACTTGTATGCTGTGCGCATCACATAGTAAATCTAGGCTAATAACCGGAATAAGAATGCATAAGGTTTTCAAAACTCGATATCATGGTTAGTAGAGGCCGATCTTTGATCGGGCGAGCGGGGGTGCTCACGAAGTGACCTTCCCCAATCGTACCCAAGTTCCCGAGCCGAGGCAACTTTGGTGATGACGGACACGTGGCCTTAGGCAATGAGTCAGGGTTTCCTAAATTTTCCAAAAATAAAATATTTAGGTGGCGACTCTGTATCTGGCAAAGCAGTCCATGTTTGGCACTTCTTTCAAAAATCTGTTTTCTCAAAAAGATTTGTCGGATTTGGACTCTTTGGTTCAGATTAAGAACCGTGACATTTGAGTCCTGAACTGTAGTGAGCCCAAGACGAACGGAACGGGGGACTCATTCCCTCCTGGGGCGTGCGGGGACGTCTACAATTTCTGGCGCTCCACTGGAGAATTAGAGAACTTGACTCGAACTCATGATATCTGGTTTTGACTACACTTATGTGTTTCTTTGCATTGCATTTGCATTGGTGCGCCTAGGACACCGTGTTTTCCATCACACTATGTTGGAAAAAAAAACTTTCAGGTGCTGATGATATGCCTCCACCAAGGACATTGCTTGGGAGGATTCGAAGCTTAAGGCTTCACTTTTTGTTTCTTGATGTAAATATTTTGTTCAAGCCTTGGGCTTTACCTGTATTGAGTTTAAACTCATTTTGTTGTAACCGAGCATTGTCTTGGAAAGTTGTACGTCATTAGGGCATTTTCTTATTTGATTTTTAATTTCCTTTTTTCTTGTATCCATGTCATATGTTATAGATTCAGAATCTAGGATTTGTGAATGTATATCGCATATGCCATCTTTTGTAACAATCAAAACTATAATAAAAGGAAGATATGAGATTGTTGATCTATGGTAACACTGTTATGTAATGGGTCAATGTTAGTTACTTCGGGGCGTTACAAGGTCTATCTTCACTATAGGAAACAGTACTCATTTTGCTAGTACGCTTTGTGTATTGAACAAGACCATCTTAGGATAATTGTTCATGTATTGATTAGAAGAGATAATTTACATCCCATAGTTATTATGAGTGCTTATGCTCTTAATCTGAAAATAATTAATAATCACTTGGATTTAGTGTTGGTCATTTTGATTCATAAAAGAGTAACATTCTTTATGGGTCAATAAGCTTAGTGAGTTGTGTGATCACTCTATGTGCATGGTGGATATTGATTATTGACAGAATTCATGTCCTAGTTTAGGGATTGATATTACCTTATAAGTTTTAATTATGTCAAACCCTGCAAGTGGATTTTGTATCCAACTTATCAAATAAGTTAAGTGGAAGGTCTCAAGGAAATATTAAGAAGTCGATTAAATTTGATTGTTAGTAATTTATTAATTGACGGGTATTAGTAATCTTAATGTGGGAAGGTAAATAAGCATTTAATAATGTGAAGTTCAAAATATAATTTGGAGATTAATATGGAAGTGCAATTATAATTCTTTACTGGTATGAATTATAATTTATGAAATTAGGAATTATAATTCAAGATGAATTAAGTTTTCCTAATTCCATATGGAGTCATAATCCTAATCTACTGATAATGGTCCCTGTCGTAGCCCATATATATGTGTCCTTGTAGCTCTCTAAAAAGAAATAATTTTTTGGGTTTAGAGAGTGAGCGAGGAAGTTCACGTTTCTAAGCCCACACTCAGTTCATGATCAGACATAAGGAAGGAATATGGTAGAAGATCATAGTGCAATTGAGTTCGGAATTCATCAACTACAATCTTCTGTTTGTGATTTAAACGAGATCAAACTAAATAATCTCGAAGGTATAAACCCTAATTCCTCCTTGTAGAGTTTTATAGATCACTATAATTTTTTTTTGGTCTAATCTATATGCGATATCACTGGGTCTTGGGAGTTTAGTCCCAACGATGAATAGCAGGTAAAATCATCTCCTTTGTAGAAACATTCATATATTGAACTCTCAGATGTAGGTATTAGAGGATTTCATCTTCTATCATCTTTGCTCAATTTTGAGTTTCATACACTTTTACGAAATTGAAGCATAAGACAAATTCATCATCCTTCAATATATGGAGTCTATAATCATGTCACATTGATATTGTAGATTGCATTAAGAGAGTTTGCTTCGTATTCTTCAGATATGCTAGGGTTTAGTTCATATTCTAAGGTTTCGTTCGTAGTTAATGGAGCCCCTATTTTTTGGTTATCGTCTTGTGTTCATGCCTTATATGACTAAAGTAAATTAGAGTACTATATGATTTTTAAAGTAAAATTTTACTTTCAATCAGAGTAAAGTTTTACTGTTACAGCAATGCCCTACATTGTACGTATTTCACGCCAGTACATAGTTGAATTGATAGTTTCCAAATTTGAGTAAATCTAAAAAAGATCTTGATTTCTATTGACAGTGTCGACTGTGGAATTCTTGTTTGTTATATCATGTGTCAAATCACAAATAACGAGCCTATTGCAAAGTCGATGGACGGGGACGAAATTGACAATTTCGAAGCATCATTAGTGCATGCATTTTTGAATGATGCTCCAAAATCACGGAATGAGAAACAATACAATAGCAAAAAAAAACTTTAGACACGCAATAAGATTGTAGGAACGATGTCAATGACATCAAGAAGTGTTTTTATTTTATTTTATACACGATATGGACAACTTTTTAAAATTAGTTTTTCGCATCTTTTGTGAATGACGACTGCATTTTTGCTTTCTGTACATGAAAGAATGTTAAAATAGTAATAGATAGTACATGATGGGCCTATTAGTTTTTGTAAATTTGACTATCATTTGGTGATGATAATATTATCAGAATGTTGTTTTGACTAAAGAACGAACATTGTTATGGATGGAATACAGGTTATATTTGTGCATCTTGATAATATATGGTATTTTGTATTGTTAGTATATGTGGTTGAGATTATTTGAAGCAATTTTTTTTTTTTTTCTTTCAATGACTTGGCTCGACTGGATATGTTGATATAGGTTGGATATGTTTTCCAATGGAACTCATACAAAAGCTATACCAGGTTTGATAGTAACATTTTACTATCTTTCAAAGTAAAATTTTACTCTAAAAGATAGTAAAATTTTATTGTCTTTTAGAATAAAATTTTAAAATTTTACTCAAAACCTTCACTTCTACTGAACAAACTCCATTATAAATTCTTTTACATGAAACTAATCAAAAACATAACAAATTTTTTTTATTAAAGTGTCAAATTGAACTACAAAGCAATTTAGAAAAATTGGATAGACAAACCATTCAACAAACACAGTAAAAATAGACTGTTATTGCAAAAGTACTACATTATTTTCATACTTTTATTATAAAACAATAACGTCTTTTATGACAATATCTCCTTACAAGTCTTCATGTGATGACCATACTTCTTGCATCTACCACACTATACTTGTCTTATGTCCTCACCCCTAGATGGAATTCTATTCTTTCTTGGCCTATTGGGTGATTTCTTACAAATCGGATGAAAGACAACAAGATCATGCACAACTATCTATAGTCTCTATATCGACAATACCCATTGCAAGAGAGAGAGGAAAAAAAAAAAAAAAACCTGAAAGAGATAACATTTTACAAATAGTACACAAAAGGCCAGAAAAATAAAACAATAAAATGTTACTATAATTAAAAGTAAGTATTTACTCTGAAAATAAGTAAAATGTACTATGAAATTATGTAAAATTGTACTTTGTTAGACACTGACAATATGCCTTGATCACCATCCTTCACTGTAGTTGATAACAATGTGCTCTTATATTTGCCCTTTAGGAAAGTATCATCAATAAACAATAGAAGATGACAATGTCTAAACCCTTAAATGCAAGAGATGGAACCCATTTTTCAAATCTGCATGATATATAACAATAAAATTGTACTATTAATAAACAACTACAAATGCTAGATTATAATTATACAATCTATTGACAGTAAAAAAATTTTGTCAATTATATGAATAATCAGAGTAAAATTTTATTGTCAATCAATTAGGAAACATATATTCACTACGAGTTCAAAAACAGATCACAGAAGCACACAACACTAGAGTAAAATTTTACTATCATTCTATGAACATGTCTTCAATAAAAAAATAGAGTATCTATTATGAAGAGTCACCACAACGAGCACAGTTCAAAAACAAATCACAAAAAGACACGCTACTAGAGTAAAATTTTATTATCATTTTATCAAACTAAAACAAAGTAATATCACAAATCACATATAACAAAACAAATAAAAAAGAAAGGAAAAAAAAAAACCCCTGATCAAACTCAAACAATCAAAATTAACTTATCAAAGCTTCAACTCTAAGCAAGTGATCGAAGCTAGAGATCCAATAACTGATCAAAAGCAAGTGATCCAACTTCAACAATGATGCAATGAAACTATGCAAAAGTTGATTAACTTTGACACAGTTGATGCAACGAAGCTCTAGAAAATCGGAAAGCTATGGAATGTACCTTTAAACTTGATCAAAACTCTTACACTCTCAAAATCTCAAATAGATTAATGAAGAAAAGTGAGAACTCGACCAAAATCTCAGACAGACCAATAAAGAAAGATGAGATCTGTTTGTGAAGGAATAAAACTTTCGCATTGATAGAGATTTCATTCAAATCCGTAAGATATATATGGAAGGGCAACATTGTCCAGAAAAAATAAAAAATTATACTCTGTACTTGTTGAAGAACGAGCCTCCTCCATAAGGAATTTATGAAGAAAAATAAATTGGGATGTCCTTTATACACAAAAAAAGGCCCAATATATATGGTATTTTCAAAACCCAAATAAAGCTTAACTTTATTTTTCTATATTTTTACATTTTTTTTCCCTTCATAAATTTAAAATTCGAACATGTCATCAATAATTTTATAAATTTACAAATAATTACAAAATTAACCAAATAAAATAATTTTGATCACATAGGAAAGGATAATTGTACTTACACCACTAAATCAGCTCATTAAACCCTTAACTTTTTACTTTTTTTTATTACATTTTTATCCCTAATTAAAATTACCAAAATACCCTCAAATCTAAAAAGATGAAACCCAATTTCTCTTCCACCCACCCTCTCCATCTCCACCAGAGCACCATTTACTATCATCCATCGTTGTCTTCCCCTCGGCTTTTCACCACCACCCCTAGCCTCATTTTCTCTCTCCTAGCGACGTCCCAACTAAATATTCGTATTCTTTCCCTTCTTCTTCTTCTTCTTCTTCATCTTCTTCTTCTTCTTTATCCTCCTTCTCAAAATCCTAGATCTAAAAATACAAATCGCAGAGGGTGAGGGGGTCGCGATGGAGGTAAGTTATCATATTGGTGGGTCGCAAAATAGGAGCTACAAGGGTGGTGACGACGATGTTGAAGTAGGTGGGTTGCAATTGCAATGGCTAGGGTTGCAATAGTGGCAGCTCACACAGGTAAGGGCTGCAATGGCGGTGGATCGACGATTATGGGAGGCTGTGATGACGGTGGGCCGGTCGTCATAAAGGTTTGCGAAGGTGGTGGATGTAGGCCTGCTAGGTAGGTCATAGATAGGCACAAGGTTGCTAGGTGGACATCGGCCCATTGACCCGCCCTGCTCAACCTTATTTTTCTAGGGTTTGGGAAGGTTCTTTTAACTCATAAGGCTAGGCTGGTTAACATTTTCAACCCAAAATATTAATGGGCTGGGCTTGCAATTTTTACTTTCAACCTGACCTAGCCCAGCAACTATTATTAATTAATTATTTATTAATTTAGAGTACATTAAAATATATATTTTTTTGTTGGTATTTAGATTTTATCTTTGTTGATTTTAATAAAACTCACATTTATAGTGATGTGTGATTGAATTTATTTAAAAATCTTTAATTTATACACAAAATATTTCAATTTATAATGATATCAATATATTTATTTAAGAAATATAATGTGTGATTGAATTTAATTATGGAATGATTTAGTTTTTTTTAACATATTGCATGATGTGGGTTTGGGATTTATAATTATTTTTTACATTGGGCAAGGGCATATATAAAAGCCCGATATTAGGACCAGGTCAGACTTGAGTAGATACAAAATCTCTTATTATATAGTGATAACTCGAACTTGGCCCAGCCCGGCCCGATATTTGTCCACTCCTAGTTACCATAGTGGGGTAGAACTGGCTAGAAGTGGAAGAAGTAGTGCTCGATGGGAGAGGAGGGCAGTGGTGATGGTAGTCGTGAGATTAGGGTTTGAAAAAGTTAAAGGTGTAAAGAGAGAAAAAATTGGTAGGGATAAGGATTGGTTTGGATTTATGAAGAGTGTAAAGAGAACAAAATAAAAAATTTAAATTTTATAAAAGGTATAATGAGAAAAATGAAGGAAGGAGATAAATTGGTGGTATATATAATTACTCAACGGAAAACACTAACGAGACAACTTTGTGGAATCGTCAATGACATAATTACTTTCTTGTACATAAGTTGGTTGGAACCAGCAAGGTTGCGGGGAATTTTTGCAGGTAAACAATAAGATGTTAGTTATTTATAATAAATTCAATTACAATAAAAGAATTATCGTCGTTTTATCGATTTTAATTTTAAATAAATTTCTCACTATCATAGGACACAAATATCACTTGGCCAACTTCTTTAGTTTTAAAAACCTAATTAACAAAGAGGAAATGATATCTACCAAATGAATTTAACTAAAAAAAATTTCAACTCTTAATCCACAGAACTAGTGAATTTATACATATAATATAAGATCTATCATATCTAACAAATTAATAGGAATAAGTTAATATATTTTGAACTTGAACGTGAATGGAAACCTTATGGAGTCCATCTCTTTAGGGGTGTATGTCATACGCATCTTATCATAAATTAATATAATTTTATCATAAAATTTCATAATATCAATCATAAAATGCATAATCTCACCTCAAATTGGCGTAACAAAAGATGTTGTAACCAAGCCATAAACTTTTGTAACACGAACCACAAAATTTTGGACATTTTGTTACACTAATTTATGACGAAATTGCACATTTTATGATTAATGTTACAAAATTTTGTAATAGAGTTATAGTAATTTATGGTATGCATTCTTAAGATGGTGCATATGGTATGCACCACTAAAATGGTGCACACCATAGGCTTTCCTGTGAAGGATCTTACTTGTGCATAACGTTTGTAATATAGATTCACCTAAAATGTAAGGGGAAAGAAGGGGTAAATTGCACTCATTTTCCTTAGAAAAAAATATAATAAGTCCTACATTTTTTATATAATTATATTAGCCTCCATTGATATTATAATTCACATATATTTAGATCCCTTTTCATGAGTAATTCATGAATTGTATGGATGAAAAGATGATATTGTCATATATTTTCAACTAACATATATAAGCATATAACTTTGTTTAGTTTATTTTATTATCTATCTACCATTATATAAGTTCTGATTACTTTAACCTTACTAAATGAAGGTCAATATAATTATATCAATTTTATAGAGCTAATTATATTTTTTGTCAACCTCATGGGAAGTTAGTGTAATTTACCCCTCTCCCCTCTCCAAAAAAAGAAAAAAACAAAAACCAAAAAAAAAAAAAGTCAAATAAGTCAATAAAATTATCGTGTGACTCGATCCCGAATGCGGGCGAGATTTGATAGTGATCAATAATACGGTTGAAAAGACGAACAAGCGAGATGGTTGTTAATAGTACTCCCTTTGCATCAATTCATTCTATCGTCCACCACAACATAGGCAACATCGGATCTCGAATCCGCTCCTATAAGCAAACAAATGAAGCTATTGCAATAGTATGTGCCGGTGTAAAGCATTAAAATAAGTTGTATTGAAAAACAAAATCACTAACTGCTTTGACCCATGGAAAATGAATCCTATCAAAGGTTTGTTTGCTAACACTAGCCCCATTCGCAGATTCGCCTGTTTGGCTTGTTTACTTATAGTTATCTTCCCTTCCAATTAACCAAGGTCTTTCAACCAAATCCCCTTAAAAACCGTATAATATCGTAACTAAAAAATTGGGCAAATTACACTTTGTCCCATAAGTTTCAAGGTTTTTTTTGCTTTAGTTTTTAAAGTGTATATATATATATTTTCATTTTGACCCTTATCTAATTTACTATGAAATTTTATCTAATTTACTTTCAAAACAAACTTCCATCCAATTTTGGAAGGAAAATACCATGTTGGCTGCCACGTGGTGCAATGTAACCACATGTCATAAGAATGGGTAAATACACTTTGTACCCTTAAGTTTCATAATTTTCTCACTTTGACCCTTAAAATATTTTTCTTCCCACTTTGCCCCTTAATGTTTGTCAATTTACTCCCATAATAAAGTCCATCCAATTTTGGATGGAAAAAGGCCACTTTGGTAGCCACTTTGCGTAAAAATAACAAATCAAACCAAACCAAATTTTAAGTTCTATCAAATGGGGTCAACTACATGAATAATTTTCCTCCACTCGACTCTATCTAAGACTATTTTTTTTCATAAAAACAAATTATATTAAAAATTAGTTGAGTTTTCCTAACTTGTTTTAATTTTTATTTTTTTTTTTGAATAATTAGAAACAATTTGACAAATACAAATACCAAAAAACATATTTTTTAGTTTTCAAAAAATATTCCAACCACCCCAAAAAGAGAAAATTATATGAAAATATCAGTGTGTTTGGTTTCAGTTTTCTGAATTTAGTTTTCTAAAAATTATGTTTTTTGTTTTTCGTGTTTTTTTTTTGTTTTGTTTTTAGTGAATATTTTTTAAATTTTAAGCAAGTTTTTTAGTTTTTTAGATGCATCATACTTAGATACATGTAAATAGTAAAATATTTGTGAAACAATATTTTAAAAAATTAATAAATACACAAAAATACGAAAAATGTACTGAATTTTCATTATTTTATTTTTTTTGTATTTTTTTGGTATTTAGTGTTTTTTTTTAAGATTTTTTTTCACAAATATTATACTTTTTAAGTGTATTTATGTTAGGTGTGTCTAAAAATTTAAAAAAAAATTTGCTTAAAATATTAAAAAAAAATTATTGAAAACATTAAAATTCGAAAAATAAAAAAGTAGAGTTTTCTGAAAACCAGAACCAAATTGTTTTTGATTTTTTTGTCACTAAACACTTTTTTTTTCTTATTTTTTAGAAAACAAATTATAAAAGCTCACCCAAATAAAGATGTATTTGGGTGTATTTGAACATTGATCATTGTACATGGTGAGATGATGAAGAAAGGGGACAAAAGGGGCTGATGGAGGTAGAGAGGTGCAAAAGGTTAGGGCAAAGTGGAGACTGAAGGAGCAATGAAAGTTTGTGGATAAATTTGAAAAGGAGAAAGGGATAGGGGTTAGAATTTTGGGATTTGGGTTTGGATCTTATAAATTGGACAAAAATTGGTTTTGGAGGTAAATTGAAAAAAATCTCAAACATTAAAGGTCAAAATGAAAAACTATGAAACTTAAAGGGAGCAAAGTATAATTTAATCATTTTGACATGTAGTGCCATGTAGCATTTTCCATCCAAAATTGGACAAAAGTTTGTTTTGAAAATATATTGCAAAAAAACTACAAATGTTAGGGGCCAAAATGAGAAAAAAAAATATTTTAATGGTCAAAGTGAGAAAATTATAAAATTCAAGGGGGGAAAGTATAATTTATCAGTATATATATATATATAATAGGTTTTTAAGTCTTTTGTTTTTGAATTTAGTAATATTACAAACTTAGACATAACTATTCAGAAATTACTTATTATTATCATCTTATTATTTAGATTTATTCTACATATGAATTTTACACTACACAAATTTAATTTCTACTCCACAACCTTTTTCTTGATTCCTAGAGTAATTCTTTTGACTTATAAAGTGAGAAAACAAGCTTTTTAAGTCTTTATCATGCAAGGCTTTAACTATATTTATAATTTTAGAGAAAGTCTATGCAATTTTCCAAATCATATTGAAAAGAGTAGTACGTAATATTAATACCACTACTAAAAAAAACACTTTTCGTGACCACTACAAGCTATCGCAAATAATAAAAGTACAGTCGCAAAAGACCTTTTGCGACGGTCCATACGACGGCAAATGGGGGTCGCAAATGGGGGGGTGGCAAATACTTTTTGCGATAGCAAAGCAACAGTCGCAAATTATTCACGGCTGCCTAAACTATTTATGGCGACCGCTATTTTGCCATAGCAAAAAAATAAAGAAAAATGCTAACATATTTTTTGGCGACCATCTTGTTACCGTTGCAAAAAAATAGAAAGAAAAAAAGAAACATAATACTGTAACGTTAAGTATTTTATGAATAACAATGACAAGAATTCAAACAGTACAACGTTATAATTTAATCAAGCATTTCATTTGAGTCTCAAAATTGGAGCCATATATAAAAGTTATTACAACTAAAAACCTGAAAAAAGTTCTTTTATGACATTTTAGACATTAAAACACATTTGGGACTGCACAATTTCATATTAAAACACAGGATCCTTCTTCATATTAAAAGCCCAAAACCCAAAGAATATGAAAATAACAATTTGCTGAAGAGAATTTCCCCTTCTTGATTGCCAACATGGTTCTTCGCTCGCAAATTTTGATCTGGAAGTCACTAAACTTGTCTGAGTTCATAAACATAAGGTCATTCTTCTTCAAGTCTAAACTACAACCCAACAAAGCATATTAGAAAATTAAAGAGTCAAAAGAGCATATCAATGCTATGAAAATTGTGAGGATCTTTTGAAGTGATTTCTTTGCACACAAACAGATATTCCAAATCCACTTACAATTACAACTCCCCTAGTATCAAATTCAGTATGGAAAGCAGATGTGAAACAATTGAAGAAAACCAGACTAATAACAAAATATATAAATCCAAAAAATCAATCTCTGAGACACAGACAGCGAGTCCCACATCGAAACAATATGAGAAAAAAGTCACTCATAAAATTTTATGGATGACATGCAGGTTCCAAAAATAGTCAGATGAAGGTAAACTAACAAGGGTGCAGGATGTTTCTAACCATGGACAGGCAAATAACATATGGTAGTAGAAAGTAGAACCAAAACCACAAAAAGCGAGAAAAAAAACATATGAAACAGAGAAAAATCAGGGAAACAATTCTCTCAAGCACTAAACTTCCAAAGGTGCTATCACAAACAAGGATATATTTGATATAAAAACAAACTTCAAGTCACAACAATACAATCAAGGTCTGGCTTGGAAGTCATTCTCCTAGAAAACTAATCAGAGCACATGCCATAATTTTTGATTACTGTGACATTTTAGCATCATTATCCTGATAAGTATATCATAAGAGAACCAATAGAGGACTGCAAACCTGGAGGCTATGGCATCCCTCCAAGCACAGGAGCTCATAATGAATGTCCAAGCAATCAAAAGGGGTCCATACAACTGAAAATTCCACTAGTAGATCGGATAACTTGCAGTGCTAATTCAGAACCCTGTCAATTACCAGTGAATCAAACCACCATTTATTGATTTATCATATAAATTAACCAAATTTATGTAGGTTCGGAATTTATTTCACACATAACCCAAGTAGCATAGGAAAAGAACATACCTCTATCATCAAACCATAATGGAAATGAGTTGGAGAGAGACAAAGATAAGAGCTGCCAATAGACTTGCAGAAATAGCAAATTTACATTGAATAAAGATCAAACATTTGAAAAGTCACCATTCCATATTACAAAAGAAGTTCATAAACATTTATCAGCCATTAATTGTAAAAACTTAAGATTGAACATTATGAAAATCAAAATAGACAGCCAGAAAGTTAATACATAATCCATCGTAAAGAAAACAAACACTAACATCTGGGTGCGCCATATTTGTATATTTGAAAAGGAGTATTGACACATTGCAAGCATAAGGAAAGATGAAAACATTACTACTACTAGGCAAATAACTGTAAATAAGACGAGTAATCATCTAAGGAAAGAAATTGCAAATAATAATAATAAGCAGGACAACTTACAGTGGCATCCTCATCCATTGGATGACTGCAAAAAAACAAAATGCAATTAGTAACTTGCACCCAAGTTAATCATAGAAAAATGATACAGTAACAAAGGCAACACAATTCTCATTCAAAACATAATAGAGCATCCCAAGTACAATAATATATCCTTGTTATGGTCATACATTCTGCCTTTATTTCAAAAACAACTTTTTTTTTCTTTTTTTCTTTTTTCTTTTTTCTTTTTTCTTTTTTCTTTTTTCTGTACTTGGCATAA
This sequence comes from Camellia japonica, assembly GCA_030407325.1. Lineage (NCBI taxonomy): Eukaryota > Viridiplantae > Streptophyta > Magnoliopsida > Ericales > Theaceae > Camellia > Camellia japonica. The sequence goes on along the minus strand of JAPPVO010000014.1, from coordinate 69,295,720 downwards.
ATTACCTTGTAAAACAATGTCATTTTCACATCAAACAACAAATTTCAAGAAAATGTTATGCTAACAGCCCTATGATTGTCATTTAAGGTGGAGATAATGACAAAATAATCGGAATTCCAAATCAAACCACATATTCTTAAAGGAATTTCTATACACTTTTCAAAAGGCACATATTGAAAACCACATATTACTTCTGAGCTTCATCAAACTAAATTGATATTGAAAACTGTAGAGAGAGTGTAGACACAAATTTTAAAACATGAAGTGTTTCAACACATTTCAAAATTTATGTTACAAATGTCCACTATTTAGTTTTTGGACTAAACAGTGTTGATTATTTGAATAGCAGGTTCTTATTTCTGATCTGTATTTCAGATCGTTAATTACACATTTTATACAAATGAAACCTCCGATTAATGAAGAACAAAATAAACAACAAAAGATAATTTAAGAAAAATAAATATTTTATTGAAATTGTTATGGGTTTTGAACCCTCGAATACAAAATACAATTCTTGGGTTTGGAACCCTTTACCTATTCATCGCCATTAGCGTAGGCTCTTCAGTTCTCTAGGCTTCTCTTCTTCTTTCTTGTAACGATTTCTTTAGCTCTCAATTTCTTTCGCTCTCTCTCTCTCTGATCTTTTCACTTCTGATTTTCTGATCCCCCGTCTTGTGTGATGGTCCTCATATTTATGGAGGGCCATCAGGTGATAGGAATGCCTCATCTTCAATTTGAATTTCAAATTGAATGATAGCGTCATTTGAATTTTGAATAATAGTGCTATCTGGTTAATCGTATATTTGATTAGCCATTTGAATTTTGAATAATAGCGCTATCTGGTTAATCGTATATTTGATTAACCGGATTGATCTTTGGGGTTTCATCCTGTGTTGTCCTTGCTGTAGGCTCTACAGGTGTCATCTTTCGTAGGCTCCACGTGTCATTTGCGCATCTTGAATAACGTCGTTGAGATACGACGTCGTTTTATTTATGTACTCAACGGATCATGTTGATCTTTTTTTAGGAAGTGATTACCTACAACCTTCCTATCATAGGCTCTATACGTGTCATAAATTTAGTTGAAATTTATGTGCCAACAAATGCCCCTCGTGACTTGCACAAGTGAATTTTCTTAACTGTGCGAGTCACGACAATTTGGCACTTTTATCTGGATGATCTTTAGGTCTTGGATGGGATTATTTCTTTGCTTTGGTCCCTGGCCTCTTTTTTTTTTTTTTTTTTTCTGGGTTGACGGCTCTTTTTTCATGGGCCCTTTTACCTTTGTTGCATGGGTCCTTTTTATGGACTTGATTTTTTTTATTTTTTTATTTTTTATTTTTATTTTTTGAAGGGTCATGAGTAAGGTCCAAGATTTAATTGGGCATTTCCTTTTGTGGGCATCCAACTTGCCATCATGGATTTTTCTAGACCATCATGGATCTTTCCTTTTCTAGGCCACCATTTTTTAAATTGGGCCTTTTCTTTTGTGGACCTCCAACTTGCCACCATTTTTTTTACAGTAGATTTTTTTGTAGGCCATCATGGATTTTTCTAAACCATCATGGACCTTTCCTTTTCTAGGCCATTATTTTCTTTAATTGGGCCTTTTCTTTTTTGGGCCTCCAACTTGCCACCATTTTTTTTACAACAGATTTTTTTTCCTAGGCCATCATGGACCTTTCCTTTTCTAGGCCACCATTTTTAATTGGGCCTTTTCTTTTGTGGGCCTCCAGCTTGCCATCATTTTTTACAGCAGATTTTTTTCTAGGCCATCATGGATTTTTCTAGGCCATCATTTTTTAATTGGGCCTTTCTTTTGTGGGCCTCCAACTTGCCACTTATTATTTTTAGGATTTTTTTACAGCATATATATATTTTAGAAGTTTGTCTAAATGGAAAAGGATGGATTGGCATTGGTAGAACTTCTAATCCTACACAAACTCTTGCTTCTTTGGAGTGTTTCAAATCCTACCTAAACTCTTGCTTCTTTGAAGTATTTTACGAGACCACTACCTCCTTTCTTAAGCAAGACTTTCCCTTTATATTATACCTATTCATATATTTTTCCCTGCAGCAGTTTTTTCCTGCAGATTTGTTTCTCCCAGCAGATTTTTGTTTCCAGAAAATCTTTATTCTTCTAGCAACTTTCTAGCTATTATCTTTATTCTTTTTTTCAACAAAAGTTGTTCTTCTTATATTTTAAAGAAGACACAAAAGAATCTCTTCAAACTCCTTTAAATCAGGTATGCTTTCTTCTCCATAAAAGATTTTTTTTTTTAGCATGTATATCACCATGTGACAGCCCTTCCCAAAAATTTTACTAGACCCTAAGTCCAAGTAGTCCCAACAAAGACCCTTCTTGAAAGAATGAATAACCTACTGCCTTCTTTCATAACAAAAGCTGTAGCCTCTTTTCTTTTTATTTTTTTATTACTTGAACAAAAAACCTGCTGCCTTTCAAGCATATTTTTTCCTAGCCCAAAGTCTTTCCTAAACAAAGGCCCTTGTTTTTCTGGTCACAGTTTAATCTGCTCTCTTTTTTTTTTTTTTGTCACAGTCAGCAACTTTCCAGCAGATTTTCCAGCCATTATCTTTCTTCTTTTTTCCAACAAAAGTTGTTGTTCATATACTTTAAAGAAGACACAAAAGAATCTCTTCAAACTCCTTTAAATCAGGTATGCTTTCTTCTCCATAAAATATTTTTTTTTAGCATGTAGATCACCATGTGACAGCCCTTCCCATACAAAAAAATTTACTAGACCCTAAGTCCAAGTAATCCCAACAAAGACCCGTCTTGAAAGGATGAGTCAGAACCTGCTGCCTTCTTTCATAACAAAAGCTGTAGCCCTTTTTTTTTACCTGAACTAAAAACCTGCTACCTTTCAAGCAAATTTTTCCTAGCCTAAAGTCCTTCCTGAACAAAGACCCCCTTTTTTTTTTTGCAACAGTTTAATCTGCTTGCTACCTTATATATATATATATATATATATATATATATATTTTGTTGTTAGATCATGAACTTAACTTGCCCAAATAAAGTCCTTGCCCTATACAAACAAAAGAGTCCTTTTTTTTATAAGCAGTAAGAATTTTTTTTTCCTTTTTTTTTTTTTTTTTGCTATTCTTTTGATAGAACCAACCAACACAAGTTGCTTTGCCTATCATTTGGAGAACAAACCAGCACAAGATTTACACAGTAGAAAAAATTATTATTATTATTATTATTATTATTATTATTATTATTATTATTATTATTATTATTATTTATTATTATTATTATTATTATTTATTTACTTTTTTCAAAGGCAGTCCCTTTTTTTTTTTTTACAGCAGCAACTTGTTCGTTGCTGTGTTGTATAGCAGAATTTTTTTGTAAACCATGAATCTAGGTGGGCCAAACAAAGTCCTTGTCACAAAGGCCTTTTTTTTTTTGTTTCTTCAAAGAACAAACCAACACATGTTGCTTTTTTTTATTCCCATACTAGCTTCATTTTGTTTTTAAAAACTGTTTAGCAGGTTTTTCTTTTTAAACCCTTTTTTGTAGACCATGAATCTAAATAGGCCAAACAAAGTTTGCTACCTTTTATTTTTTTTTTGTATTAGTAGCAGCCCTTTGTACAATTGGCCAATTTTTTTTTTTTTTTTGGTTAAAAGTCGAATCAGCCTTGCCCCCTCGTGATTCGTGCAAGTGAAATTTAAATGTACGAATTACGATTTTTTTTTTTTTTGGCAATTATTTCATGTCTTTTTATCTCCTTTGCAGGCAACACGCAAGGCGTCAGAGTTTGTTTGCAGGTATCATTGCCCCTTCTAGCCTAATGGCAATGAGTGGCTTCAATCCTTGGCAGTGATTGTGTCCTTTCACCCCAATGTCTTGAATCCTTGGCAGTAATTGTGTCCTTCACCCCAATGGCTTGAATCCTTGGCAGTGAATGTGTCCTTCACCCCAACGGATTGAAACCTTGGCAGTGATTGTGCCTTTCACCCCAACGGCTTGAATCCTTGGCAGTGATTGTGTCCTTCACCCCAACGGCTTGAAACCTTGGCAGTGATTGTGTCCTTCACCCCAATGGCTTGAATCCTTGGCAGTGATTGTGTCCGTCACCCCAACGGCTTGAATCCTTGACAGTGAATGTGTCCGTCACCCGAACGGATTGAATCCTTGGCAGTGAATGTGTCCGTCACCCCCAACGGATTGAATCCTTGGCAGTGATTATGCCCTTCACCCCAATGGCTTGAATCCTCGGCAGTGAATGTGTCCTTCACCCTAATGGGTTGAAACCTTGGCAGTGATTGTGTCCTTCACCCCAATGGCTTGAATCCTTGGTAGTGATTGTGTCCGTCACCCCAACGGCTTGAATCCTTGGCAGTGATTGTGTCCGTCACCCCAACGGCTTGAATCCTTGGCAGTGAATGTGTCCTTCACCCCAACGGCTTGAATCCTTGGTAGTGATTGTGTCCGTCACCCCAACGGCTTGAATCCATGGCAGTGATTGTGTCTGTCACCCCAACGGCTTGAAACCTTGGCAGTGATTGTGTCCGTCACCCCAACGGCTTGAAACTGTGGCAAGGGGCTTTCGTCAATTTCTTTATATTATGACATTTTGCCTTCACTAACCCCTTTTTTTTTTTTTTTTTGTAGGAAGCATGGAAAAGACACTTGAATATCTTCGACGTGACGAGAGGGATGTATTGGATAAATCTGGTCCGAAAATAATTCGGCATAAACCTATCACTGCTTTATTGTCACCTACCGAGTTGGACCCCTACATCCCTTTACATACGGCTTCCGAAGACTTGGTCTATACAGGAATTCGAAACTGCTGTGAGATTCTCGAGAAAGGGCACTCCAAATCAATTGGTTCATTCCCTGTCTCAATCCTTTGTCCATTTTCTGAAGACCTTCACTACTCTGATTTTAATACTCTTCTTAAGAGAATGAAGCATGAAAAATTGAAGTGGGATAATTCTTTTAATGTCCGCGGCATTTCTACCCATTTGCAATCCCCTATATGGATTTTTTGGTTGAATGACATTCTTTCCACATTTGCCCCTATTTTGAAGAAGTGTGGGATTTATGCTGCAATCTATGTATCCCAATTTGCTTATGCTAGGAATGTCTCCCTCCTCAAAGGATTCTTAGAGCGGTGGTCACCCGACACCAACACTTTCCACACTATTTACGGCGAACTTGGGATCTCTTTATGGGACCTTCATCGCATTAGCGGGCTTCCCATCTGTGGCAAGTTTTATGAAGAGTTCATCCCCCTCCAATGACATTTTATATTCGTCCCAGACATCCAAGGCATGCCGTGGGCTTTTCAACATTTATGCCAGCTCTTTTCAATCCAAAAAGTTTAACCACTGGACTTTCAAATTCATTGACGAATCCCCTACTTCGATTAGTGGTTTTCAACGAAAAGACAGAATCCCTGATGATGTGTATCTTTCTGGTTTTTTGGTGAGTTGGCTTAGCGGATTTGTCTTCCCTCACTCTTCCGGGGAAATTCGTCCGACGACCTTTCATGTAGCCACCAAAATGGCAGGTGGAACCTTATTTAGCCTGGCCATCCCCGTCCTTGCATACCTCTATCATTCTCTTGGGAAAATGGCATCATCATCTTCACCTGGGAAGGAAAATATTCAGGGTCCTTTACATTACCTTTTTGGATGGATTTCACTATATTTTGTCAAGACTTACTCTCATGGGGATCCTCAGTCGATTTGTCCGATTCCTGATATTCATTTCATGCCATATCTTGGGTTTATTGGAAACCAATCGGCTGCCCAGTTTTTTACTAATAAATTTCCATTTGTGGACTCTCTCCTAACTTATCGTACGGAGTGTCAGTTTAGGGCTCTTACCCATGAAAGTGAACCTTCAGGCGTTCTGGTCGACTCTGAAAGGATATCACCTTTCCATCTTGGCTATCTTATATCTTTCAGGCAAGGGATTTTAACTTTTAAAATGGGATTTAATTTCATTTCTGAACCGTACTCCCCTAACCGATTCGGTCGTCAATTTGGGTTTGCTCAAGCGTGCCCTACACCGCTTAATGTATCTTGTCGGCAGCCCTCTGAGTGGTCTAAATTTTATTACAACTGGCGCCATATGCTACGTTGCAGTACAAAAGTCTCATTGGAGTTACCAGGCTCCCGATCTACTTCTTACGTAACCATGCCTTATGCCAATTGGTGGTTGGGAACTTCCTTTACCGTGCTTCAATATGTTACTCATTCCCAACCGAAATCTTCACGCAAGAGAAAACTGGATATGTCAATTAAAGACCGAAAGACGAAGAATCCTTCTTACTCAAGAGCTAGGTCGTCATCTTCACCTATTGCTCTGGAAGCATCATCACCTCAGAGAATGGATAATAATCAACCACTTATTGCTCCTTCTCGATCTAGTTACTCGGTTTCAGATCTCCTTTATCTTTTCGAGGATATGTGTAACTCTCAATTTAAAATGAGATTTAGCTTTGAGCAAGTAGATTCTGGTCCTCAATTTTCCAGTCTCGCAAAGTTTTTTCCAGAGACTATGTCTATCAGTGATTGTACAGGAACTTCCCAACCCATCGTAGCAACCAAAACCCCAATGGATCAATTTCGTACATACTTGTACTCTTTTCTTGAAGATAAAGATGAGAATATGATTCAAGAACTCTTTGAGGGAGATGGGTATGAATTAACTGCCTTGGGTCGTATTCGCATTAAGAGTGTTGAAATTCCTTCTCCTACCAAATCTTTTGATTGTTCTCTCAATGAAAGTAGCGAGAGTGAAGATGAGTTTTATGACTACACCCCTCTTTTAGATGGCACACCGACTAAGATGAGTAATTTGCTCCCAGCAAGTGTAGGTTTTTCTTCTCTTTCTTCGAACGAGCCATCCAAGCTATTAGAGAAAGGTATAATTCTTCTTCTTCGTTCTTCTTCTTCTTCTTTTTTTTTTAAAAAATAAATTTTGAATACCTTTCCTTTTCTTAGACACTGCGCCTCGGACGCCTCGGACTTCCCCAGCTGCCTCGCATATGCCATTGGCTACCTTTAAGGGTATTCTTATTCATTCCTTGTACCTCATTTTATTTTATCATGTATACATACTCAAGGAACTCTTTTCTCTTTAGATCATGCCACATTGCAGAATCCGTGGTCCGCTTGTGGGAATCACAACTTGTCTTCTCCCCCACCTAAGTCTCCTCAAGCCGTACACCAAGGTATACTTCATTCATCTATATATATAAATTGTTTTTACCTTCTACGTTTTCATTGAGTATCTCCTTCTATTTTCACAGAAAATACTTCTGACACATTGGAAGAGACAGACGAAATTACTTCTGATACGTCGGAAGAGGCCCAAATTCTTGCAGACTTACTTGAAGCAAATGGGGTTAACAAATTATTTGACAAACTTGAAGCACCCTTTGCTCCATCTAGCCTTCTTTTGGGAACTTCCTCTAATGAAGCAGCCACCCATATTCAGAAAGGTCTTATTATTTCTCTCCAATCAATGACGGATGTTAATGGCATGATTGCTATAGCAAACAACGTTTTCATGATTTTGAAGAGTTTGGGTGTAGACTTCATCTCCTTTTTCGAGAAGGTGAAGATATTCCTTGGGTGCTTTGCTTTGAAAACCCAACTTGCAGATTCTTCAAACTTGTCTACTGCAGAATTTGAGGCCCAATATTACGAGAAGAAGCTTCATTTTGACAAAGTTTCTGGCGAACATGAACAGTTGTCTGCTTCAATTATCAAGTCGGATGAGCACATTGCGGGTCTTAATCAAAGGATTATTCAAACCAAAGAGTTACTCAAACAACTTGAAGAGGAATTGTCATCCACCCAAGCGGAACATGCATCATTTATGTGTGATTTTGCACAAGCTTCCGAGAATGTTTCTAAATCAGAAGAAGACGTGCAAACTGCTCTGAATGTTTTGAGCCAACACAAGAAGAAGAATGGACAACACAGTGTTGTGGAACGTGCCTTTGAAAGGGCTAAGGCTTCTCTTAATGAATGAATGCACTTTTATTTTTTTATTCATCCGAACATAATGTATTTATGAAATTTCGCTCAGTGATAGATTTATTTGTTATATGAAATTTCTCAATACAATACATTGATTTGTCTTATTTTAGCCGTTCACAGTTTATACTCTTGCGGGCCAGGAGTATCCAATGTTTTATCACCTTAGATTTCGGTGAGGTATTTTAGCAGTTTAACCACATACAATACCGTTGGTGGTTTTTGACTTTTGTTTGGCCGTACACAGTTTATACTCTTACGGGCCAGGAGTATCCAATGTTTTACCACCTTAGATTTCGGTGGGATATTTTAGCAGTTTAACCACATACAATACTGTTGGTGGGTATTCGACTTTTGTTTGGCCGTACACAGTTTATACTCTTGCGGGCCAGGAGTATCTAATGTTTTACCACCTTAGATTTCGGTGGGATATTTTAGCAATTTAACCACATACAATATCGTTGGTGGGTTTTTTTTTTTTTTTTCTTTGCCCTAACTGTTGCCTAGGCCGCCCTTTTGGGTTTTCAACCTAGCAGGCTTTTTTTTTTTTTTTTTTTGCCCTAACTTTTGCCTAGGCCGCCCTTTCGGGTTTTCAACCTAGCAGGCTTTCTTAAGGATAATATCTCTTCAAGAACCTTGCATCGGTTGGGGGAATGATTCTGTCACCATCCATCGTTATCAACAAATAGGCCCCATTAGAATAAACCTTCTCAATCACATAAGGTCCTTCCCATTTGGGCTCAAGCTTTCCTTTGGTTCTTCGTGAGACTACTATGGGTGTTCTAACCATTAGTACCAAGTCTCCCTTTTTAAAGGAACGAAGCCTCACTCTTTTATTGAATGCATTTGCCATCCTTTGTTGGTAGATCTCCAAGTTCTGTTGAGCATACAACCTTCTTTCATCCAGGGTCTCTAGCTCAGCCAACCTCACTCTTGCACTTTCATCTTCTGTTAAGTACTCTTGTATTGCCACTCGCAATGATGGTATTTGAACCTCAAGTGGTAACACTACTTCTCCTCCAAAAACCAACAAATAAGGGGTTGCTTGAGTAGGAGTTTTGTACGAAGTCCGACAAGCCCACAAAGCTTCTTGTAACTTTTTGTGCCAAGCTTTTTTGTTCTTATCCACCATCTTCTTAAGAATTTTGCACAATGTCTTGTTGAAAGCTTCTGCCAAACCATTGGCAGGTGCATGATATCTTGATGAATGGTTGTTTTTGATTTTGTACTTGGCAAATAACTTGTTCAAAGCATCACTCCAGAACGGCTGTCCATTATCCATGATGACACTTTCTGGAATTCCGAACCTGTAAATGATATGGGTTTGGATGAACTCAGAGACAACTGTGCTTTTTATATCCTTTAAAGCCACGGCCTCTGCCCATTTTGAGAAATAGTCAGTTGCAGCTAGGATGTATCGATATCCTGCTGAAGATGGAGGTACAAAAGGACCAATAATGTCCATACCCCATACTGCAAATGGCCAAGAACAAGTTGTTAAATGTAAAGGCTCTGGGGGTTGGTGGAGAAAGTTCTCATGGAATTGGCAGACTTGGCATCTTCGAGCATAATCTATGCAATCTGCGATCATAGTCGGCCAATAGTATCCCAACCGTTTTAGCTACATATGTAATTTAGGACCACTTTGGTGTGCCCCACATACACCTGCATGTATTTCTGCCATTACCTCTTGAATACGCTCCTTGGCTATACACAGCATGTACATTCCATCCAAAGACCTTTTGTATAACCCATCCTTCCACGAGACGAATTTGGTAGCCCTGCGTCTCACTTCAATTCTTTTTACTTTATCTTCAGGTAGCCTACCATGTTGGAGGTAAGCTATGAATGGTTCCCGCCAATCCTCCTCGTTTTCTCCTTTCGTGGTGACGACCAAGATTGGAACCAAGTCAGAAACTTCTTTTAAAGGTTGTAACACCCTTCTTTCACCTACTGTGATAGTAATTGTTTTGCTATCTGGTAGGGTGAGTGATGTAGCCAAACTTGCAAGTGAATCAGCTCAAGTATTTGTTCTTCTTTTCATGTGGAAAATATGTGTTTTCCTGAATTGCGAAAGCAATTGATCAGTCCTTTCATGATACGGTATGAGACTTATTTTCTTAACAATGTATTCTCCACGGAGTTGCTTTACCACCAGTTCCGAATCTCCATAAATTGAGAGTTCTTCAATAGGAATTTGTAATGCCAATTCTAATCCAGCAATTACAGCTTCATATTCTGCCTCATTATTGAAGCATCCTTCACTTAAGGCGAAAGAATGGGTGATTATGGCATTGTTTGGAGTCACAAACACAATTCCAATTCCAGCTTTATTGTTTTTAGGATTTTCTTGCTTCTTGCCATCTGGACTCCTTGAAGCTCCATCAAAATACATCTCCCATCCTTTCTGAATTTCTACTTGCATGACTTCTTCATCTGGTAAATCAGTTACTAGAGGTGAGTCATCAGGTATAGGATGTGCCGCCAAAAAATCTACTAGAGCTTGCCCCTTTACAACTCTTTGAGGAACATATTCAATTGCGAATTGTTGGAGAATTACAGCCCACTTTGCAATCTTCCCTGAAAGTATAGGCCGTCAAAGTATATATTTCAAGGGGTCTGCTCTTGATATTAACTTGACTTCGTGTTCCAAGACATAGTGCTTTAGTTTTTGCAAGGCGAACACCAAGGCAAGACATGTCTTTTCGATAGGAGAGTAATTGACTTCTGCCCCAACCAAAGTACGACTCAAGTAATACAAGGCATTTTCTTTCCCATGCTCATTATGTTGTGCCAACAGTGCCCCTAACGAACCATCCAAGGCGATTATGTACAACAAAAGTGGTTTTCCTTTTATTGGGCTCATGAGTACTTGTAGACACCCCATTTTTGACCGACCTTAAGACTCAGACGTCACCAATTGAGCGCTCGGTGATGTTGCATATTTTGCTCGTTCTGGAGTTTCAGAGTCTCGGCTGCGAGCCTTGCCTCTGGACTTCGGGGCTCTTTTATACTTTGCCTCGGTTTGTGAACCATGTCCTGTTTTCTCTGTTTTCTCTTCCCGAAGGGAGAGAGAGGTCTCGTAGACTATCTCTCAGTGGTCGTAGGCCATTTTTCCCGTTTGGGGGCCAGTTTCCAGTTTTCGGAGCCGTCGGCCGTGCGCCTCGGTTTGAGACTGCCTAATTACCTCCATTTGCTCCAGTTTTTGGCACACACCTTGTTTCCTCTCCTTAGAGGGACACTGTGGCCCGGGAGACCACCTTCGTGGTCGTACGCCACCTCCGGTGCTTAACAGCCTGTTTTTGGGGCCCCGGACTGCGCGTTTTGGCCCCCGAACCTTCGTTTTGCATCGGTTTGGGTTCATTTTTGGTATGGACCTTTGTTTCATTGCCAGGGAGATGGTAGGATGGTGGGAGGCCACCTTTTCCCCTGAAAAACCAGTTTTCTCATTTTCTCTCTCCTAAAGCCGGTTTTTCTGACAAAAAACTGGTTTTTCTTACTTTTGAGCCACAATTTCTGGTTTTTCACACCACCATTGTGTTGTGCTCATCTAGGAGGCCACCAATATGGGTAGGCCGACCAGTAATTCTTCTTGACCCTTTTGAACCCCCCTAAAAAGCTAGTTTTTCTCTCTCCTGGGTCACATTTTCTGGTTTTCCACCATACAGCTGTGTTGCACTCATCTGGGAGGCCACCTTTCTGGGGTGGCCGGCTAGCTTTTCTTCTTGAACCTTTTGACCCCTGGTCGGCCAACCAGGGGAGGTGGCCGGCCGACCACCTTAGCCTTTTGAACCTGGTCGGCCAGTCTTGTCTCCTTGAGTGCATTCCAGCTGTACCAGCTGTTTTGCACCTGACCCTCTGTCCGAGGATTTGTCCTTGTTTGTGGTCCTTTAAAGGTGGTTTTGCACCCTTTACTTAGCTTCCAAAGGAAGTTTAACCCTTTGGTCAAGCTTCTTGAGGAAGCTTGACCCTTTTGGTCAAGCTTCTTTTAGAAGCTTTGACCCCCCTTTGAGGCTTCTCCAAGAAGCCATGGCCTTCTCCCTCTATAAAACACACCTTCCACCTCCATTTGCAAGGGTTAGAAAAAACCAGCTGGAGCATATAGATACAACCCTCCATATCTCTCTCATCTAAGCTCAAAACACCCTTGTTCTTGGTCATTTGCACTACAACCCTTAGCCTACCACCTCCATCATCCATTCCAGCACTTTGGGACTGATTTGCAAGGGTTGAAGGTTCACAATCTTGGACCAAAAGCTGCTGCATTGCTGTGCTACAAGGGTAAGTCTCCATTTCCCCTTTTCTTGCATTCTTTTGCTTCATTTCTTAGCCCTATTTGAAAGCATTTCTGGGCTTCGACCTAAACTGTGAAGTGTCTTATTTTGAGCCCCTCTTCAACTTATTTAAGGACACTTTTCTGTTTGAGGCCATATACTTCCTTGTTTGCCCAATCTCTCTTTTAAGGCTATTTTTGCATCCTATTTTGGCCTTACTTGTGAACATTTTCGAGATTTTTATAAACTGGGAAAAGTCTTGTTTTGACCTCCTCTTTAAGTTTGATAGAGGTCACTTTTCTGTTTGGAGTCATCTCCTTCCTTGCATGCTTCATTTCCACATGCTTTGAGCCATGCATTTGAGCATTTGCATTGGCCTTGTTTTGGCCTCTTAGCCACTGAAATCCAGTGGATTTTCAATGGCTTTGATGAGGTTTTGAGCTTTGAAATCATAGAGGGGTGACCCTCTCAACCCTCATTCTCTTTACTAGCATGATTGGCCTTCCAAAGGGGCTCTATTTTGTATATTGTGAAGTCACATTCCAGGCTCTATTTTGTGAGTTCTAAGGCCTGCCTTGACTCTGTCCGGTGCCCCTTTGGTCATATTTTATGTCTATGATGCATGTATAGAGCAATCCTATTCAAGGCCTTTCAAAGGGCCTTCCATTTGCATGTTTCTTAGACCAATTCCAGGGCCTATTTGGTGAGTTTTAAGGCTGTCATAATCCATTTCCAGAGTTCGTTTTGCCATGCTAAGTGTCTATCTTGTATGTGTTGAGTAACCTCTTGCATGGCCCTCCAAAGGAACTCATCATTTTTGCATGTGTTGGCTACATTTCAGTGGTTATTTAGGTATATTTTGACATATTTTATTCACTGTTTTTGGCTGGTTTGATGAGTTCTCATATGCTTCATATACATGCCATGTAAACCATGCTTGCTAGCCAATGTTGCATGTTGTTTTAGCCCATCATGTTAGCATTTTTTGGCCATGCTTTAAACTAGTAATGTGCATGTTTTGGGACTGCCTTGGCTCTGTCTTTGTGCTTCATAGTCAAATAATGCTTTCTTTGCATGGTTATGGTTCAATACATGTGCCTAGCTTTGAGTTTCGGGGCCTATAGCATGCATTGTATGACATATTTGCATGATTCGGGACCATTTAGCATCATGTTTCAGTGCTGAAATTTACATGTTTGAATGCCATGCTTCATCCTTGCCATGCCTTGTTAGAGTTGCATGTTGTGCCTTAGGTTCGGTCCTCGGTTTGCGTGCATGTGTGCACGCATTTCGGTTGTCTCATTTTCATCTTATGGCCGCTGATGTGAGTGTGGCTGAGGTCCACTCATATTGGTGTAAGCCCATATTGCATTGTGTATGCCACCTTAGTCCATAGCATTGTGTATGCCGCGTTACATCAAGCATTGTGTATACCATTTCATAGCATTGTGTATGCTAGGTTGCATGTTAGAATTGCATTCATGCATGTCATGCATATTACATTGTGTTCGGGATAGGAGTTAGCCCAAGCACGGGAAACGAGGGACGTTTCGTACCCAAAGTGACGGAACGTGTCTCAATCCCCCAGTCACCGACACTCTGGATTACCCATGATGGAGTTTAGGTCTTGTTATGTTTATATGTGCATTCATTTCATATTGAGTCGTGCAATTCGACCCCTCGGCCATCATGCATCGAGACGCGTGATTGGTGGCACGAGAATCGAGACATGCATACATATGTGAAAATACTTTGCCATGCCCCTTTCTTGCTCTCTGTTGCAGCAAATCAAGAATCAATAGCCTTCAGGAGCTTCGTGCAATATTCTAGGTGTAATTGTAAACAGAGGCTAATCGGGGCGTCGCAATGGATTTTCGCGCAAGGCAACCCAAGCATGCATCATTCATCATTCGGAATAGAGCTGAGGCGGTCCATGGGCTTGCATGCTAATTTACTGCTTTCCTAGTTAATTTGTTAATTAATTAGGGTTTTGTACTTATTCGGACTGTAATTATTCATTCGGACTGTATTATTTATTCGGACCCTCCGAGCGAGGGCAATTGTAATAAGTGTGCGTGCGTGTGATGTATCTCTTCCAACCCCACGTCTTTCTTCCTTTTATTTACCAGCTTATGATGGTTAGTTTAGGGCACGTTTCAATTAGCATACTTATGCTCGCATGTTTGCATCCATTCATTTGTATTACATGCACCGGGCTCGGCGCGTCATACTAACTGCATTGTATTTCAATTCTGAGTTGAATACGTATTAGTTGTAGCATCATCATATGTCATCTTAGAATAGCCGAGCCTATTGTAGTTGCATTTTTTGCATGTGTTGCATTAGGCATTTCTGTATAGTTATTTCTAATTAGCTTCTGTTTTGGCTTGGAGTACTCGGTAAGTGTTTATGCTTTAGCATCCTTGCATGCGTGTGAGTGACTGCCATGATAGCATGCTTACCATGAGGCTAATTGCTTATGTGATATACTGCCTGAATGCCTGTGGGTGAAGGTTGGGTTATTTGGATTGGAACAAATCATAAAACTGTGAGTTTTAAGCCCACTAGATAGTGGCAAAACCATCTTTTCTAAGCCCACCCAAGGGTGGCAAAATCTGCATTTTAGCCTACTTGCGAGTAGCAAACCACTTTCTAAACAAACATGAAATGTTTTGTTCCAATTCAGGCGATCCAGTCTATACTTGTATGCTGTGCGCATCACATAGTAAATCTAGGCTAATAACCGGATAAGAGCGCATAATGTTTTCAAAACTAGATATCATGGTTAGTAGAGGCCGATCTTTGATCGGGCGAGCGGGGGTGCTCACGAAGTGACCTTCCCCAATCGTACCCAAGTTCCCGAGCCGAGGCAACTTTGGTGATGACGACACGTGGCCTTAGGCACGAGTCAGGGTTTCTAAATTTCCCAAAATAAAATATTTAGATGGCGACTCTATATCTGGCAAAGCAGTCCATGTTTGGTACTTCTTTCAAAAAATCTGTTTTCAAAAACGATTTGCCGGATTTGGACTCTTTGATGATTCATCGGTCTTGCATTTCACTCTGCGAGATTAGATACAGGACCGTGACATTGAGTCCTGAACTGTAGTGAGCCCAAATGAACAAAACGGGATTTCCCTCCCGGGACGTTCGGGGACGTCTACAGTTTCTGGCGACTTTGCTGGGGAAATTAGAGAGCTTGACTCGAACTCATGATATCTTGTTTGGATTACACTTATGTGTTTCTTTGCATTGCATGTGCATTGGTGCGCCTAGGACACCGTGTTTGCCATCTGCTATTCCTGAGCGGTTTGCCAGAGGCTGCGTGCCATAAGGCTTACCGGTTACGGGCTCTGCCAGTATGGAAACACAAACCCCGGTTTTACCGGGGCACCCTTTTGACCATTCGACCTAGTGCATATTCGGAATCCGTAGTGACCATTCCAAACTAGGACAGGTTGCTTACCCGATATAGGTTGTTTGAAACCGCTGCGTGCGTAGTGAAACCCTAGCTCCTGACAAAATAGGACAGGGAAATCCTATCCCAACATAGGGGTGTTTTGGCTCTCACTTATCTGTTATGTGCTTTTAGAGTGCGTCTCTACAGGGGAAATGCATGTATCAGTTTACGAGTTCGGGCATCAGGTCTACGGGCATCAGTCAGTGTTTGAGAATCAGTTATCTGCGGGTATCAGATTCAGTTTTCAGGGACAGTGATTCAGGGATAATGATTAGTGTTTGAGGATAGTGTGTATTCAGCTTATCGACCGTGTGTTGTTATGCCCAGCTGTGTGTTGTGTGTTTATTTTAAGCTGTTATGCTATTCGTTTATCTGGTTATTTATTTCCTTATTGCTTTATTTCTCTTTTTGCTAGGTAGTTTTAGCACAATTGCTTCAAACCAAGCAGATATTCCCCAAGCACTTTGGACAAGAGGTCGCCGACTCAATCGATCTGAGGATCTGGTTGACGGACAACCAGTGTTTCATTCTCTACCCCCGGTTGTCAGACGGAGGCCGAGAAAGCGTAGTGTGTCTGAGCAGAGGTTACCAGAGCAGTGGTCTACCCTAGCAGTGAACAGTCGAGCTGCGGTCTCAGTTTCTGCCATAGAGATACACATACCAGTCAGTCAACAGGATCAGCAGAACATGGCCGGAATGGAAGAAATGATGTGCCAGCTCCAAGAGAGTATGAAGCAAATGCAGGAGGACGCTGTCCACCAAGCAGAGTTCTCTAAACAGCAGGCCACAATCATGGCCCAGCAGGCGGAGCTAATTACCCGGCTCCAGCAGCAAGCCAGAGCATCAGCCTCACATCCAGTTCCTCCCCCACCAGGGGTCCCGCTACCCGAGCAGACACCAACTGCCCAGAATGTCCTGCCAAATGCTCAGAACATCTTGCCAAATGTCCATACCATCCAGGAGGACACAGACATTCCAACGGGGCCAGCTCCGCCCCCGCTTCCACCTCAATTATCCAAGGCACATACACCCATCAACCACCCGGACTCTCCCTTCGAGTTCGAAGTAGACCCTACAACACTGAAGTTGAGCAAACTCGAGAAGCTATTCAAGAAATCCCAAGGGGTAAAGGCTATCCCGGATATCGAGGACGGATATACCGATGTGGTTGTGACGCTGCCGGATAGGTTCAAAATGCCGCAGATCGATCGCTTCGATGGATCTGGGGATCCCATGGTCCATCTCCGATTATTCTCAGACATACTACGGCCAATGGGCCTCACCAGACCGTAGAAGCTTTCACTATTCGGCCGAACCTTGTCGGGTGTGGCCACTATCTGGTACGTGAAGTTAGAGGACGATGTCAAGCGGAGTTGGGATGAGATGGCTAAGGCCTTCGTTGCGCAATACTCTTACAACACTCAAATCGAGATTACAACCCATGATCTCGAAACAACAAGGCAAGAGCCTAAAGAGAGCTTCTCGGAATTCGTAACCCGGTGGAGGGCAAAAGCCTCGATGATGACCCTAAGGCCCACTGATAAGGACCAAATTCGGATGATTGTGCGCAATCTCCAGCCAAAACTGATGCAAAAAATGATTGTGCTCCCCTTCCCCACCTTTTCAGATCTGCACGAGATGGGGGTACAAATTGAAGATGCAATGAAACAGGGTCTGATTGACCAAGACAGAGATCAGCCCCGAAGAACCTTTAACCGCAACAACAATGCAGGCCCGAGTGGCGCTGCAACTGCAAGAGCTTCGGAGGTAAGCATGGTCGCCACCATTCCCCCTCCCCTTCCAAGACCCGTGGCAGCCACACCTTTCTCCAGTGCATCCGAAGCAATCCACAAACCACCAAATACCAACCCAGAGGTCAAAGAACCTTCACCCCATTGTATATGCCCCTGTCCAAGGCTCTAGGGGTCTTAATCAAAAAAGGGCATCTAAAACCCCTGGAGCCGAGGTCGTTGCCAAATCCACTCCCCCCCCCCCACTCACAACCCAGTCAAATATTGCGCATATCACTAACAACACAGTCATGACACCGACCAATGTTTCAGATTGCGTCACGAGATTCAAGACCTCGTTGACAAACAGGTGATTTTGCCACCAGAAAGACCCAATGTCACAACCAACCCGCTCCCTACACAAAACCAAACTCCACCTCCCAAAAGAATCAACTTTATCCAGACTGGGGTCGTGTCTTACGATCCTAGCATCTATATCACTCCTTCCCATCTACCTAAGCCGGAGGTGCTCCTTCCTGACTGCATTGACTTTTTGTGCATGTTGGACATCTCCACAAACCAACCTGAGCCAATGGTGGTGGCTGTCGAAGGCAGAATGGGGGAGGTTGCAGAGGAGAATAGAATTGTTTCTGGGAATTTTGCTAGGGAAGCCTACGATCCGAGTGATTACATTCTGTCAGCGAGCCAGGTTGAGCCAAGTGTAGAATTGCCAGAGAGGGCAGAACTGTGTGTGATCCAGGGGGATAGATTTGAGCAGGGGACAAGTGATTTGGTGGCTGTAGAAGAGGACTTTGCCAACCTCCAGTTTTTCAACGACCAAGAATCGGGGGACGCGGCAGTCAACTGGTTTATTATGAGGAATCGGCAGAGGCTACCGGATGGCTAGATGATCAACCGGACGTTGTGGAAGAGTTCCAACCAGAACAGGGCCCGTAGGGGCAGGGCGAAAGTCAGAATACATTGCCGAAGAGCGCCGGTACGAAGAATTTCGCTCAGGACTGGGGCATTGTGAATGCAGGGAAGCTGATGAACAACAACTGCACTGACGCAGTAGAATTCTAGAACAAGAAAGTGTGTAACAAGCCCGAGGGGGACCTCGCTACAGTTCGGACTCCCTGTTGTGTGTTGCGGTTCTAAATTGACCAAAGAGTCCAACTCTGGCAAATCGTTTTGAAGAAAAACAGATTTTTTGAAAAGTAGTGCCAAACATGGACTGCTTTGCCAGATTACAGAGTCGCCACCTAAATATTTTTTAATGGGGGAATTTAGGAAACCCTGACTCGGTGCCGAAGGCCACGTGTCCGTCATCACCAAATGTCTTGGCTCGGGAGCTTGGGTACGATCGGGGAAGGTCAGCTATGAGCACCCCCTTTCGCCCGGTCCGAAGACCGGCCTCTACTAACCGTGATATCCGATTTTGAAAACATTATGCGTTCTTATCCCAATTATTAGCCTAGAATTACTATATTATGCGCACAGCAAAACAAGTATAGACTAGATTGCCTAATTTGGAAATAAGCATTGCATACCCGTTTTCTTTGAAAATGCTTTGGAATTTGCTACTCGCAAGTAGGCTAAAATACGGATTTCAATGAGTTATTCCAACTCAAGCAATCCAACCTCCACCCACAGGCATTCAAACAGTTTATCTCATGTAAGCACTTAGCCGCATGGTAAGCATACTGTCATGGCAACATTCACACGCATGTGGTATGCTAAAGCGTAAAATACTTACATCGTACTCCGTGCCAAAACAAGAAACTAGTTAGCAGATATGCATGTCCCTAGGTCATGTTAAGTGGCTAATGCAACACAGGCAAGGATGCAATTTAGAGTAGGCTCGGCTAACCCTAAAATGGCACATGAAATGCTACAACTATCACGTATTCAATTTGGAATTGAAAGTACAATGCAGTTTGTATGATGTACCGAGCCCGGTGCATGTTTAGACAAATGCATGGATGCACGCATGCATTGCATAAGGTATGATAAAATAGACGTGCCCTAATCTACCATCATAAGCAGGTAAATAAAAGGGAGAAAGAAGTGGGGGTTGGAAGACATACAAACCACTCACCCACACTTATTACAATTATGCCCTCGCTCGGAGGGACCGAAAGAATAATACAAATAATTAACTACGCAAGCTAATTAAATATTACAAATTAATTAAATTAACAAATTAATTTATCCAAGGAAAACAGTAAACCGCCTCGGGGCGAGGGCTCAATGCACGCGCACTCGGATTCCGCTCGGAATTGCACTGCCATGCCTAGCTTGCCTCTGTTTTCCCTGCTTTGTTCCTCTGAAAACTGCCAAAGTCTCAGAACTACTCCTTTGGATACTGGAGATCACCACCGGCTGCATAGAATAGCTACCGGCTGCCATGTATGGCCATCGGCACAAAATTATTTTATCGGCAGACAATGTACTGCCGGCCGGCACTTAATGAAGCCGATCGGCACTGAGTGCCTGCAGAACCTGCAACTCACAGCAGCAGAGGGCAAAATCTTGCATGGCAATACAATTCAAGCCATTTATGCACCAAACACACTCCTTATCATGTTTGTGACTCAAAGGGGCATGTGCCTCGATTCTCGGGCCACCAATCACGCATTTTCATGCATGATGGCCTAAAGAATCGAGTGCGCAATTTTCATGTCAAATGAAATGCAAACTAAACAATCAAAAAGCCCAATCCCCATCACCAAATCAAGGGACAAGACATGCATGCAAGATGCATCGCAACCTAATCATGTTAGCTAAGGATGCAACATGAGCATGTGAACAAACAATGCAAGCACATAAGCAAACATGAGGTAAGCATACAAGCAAGCAAATGATGGTCTTAAACATGACTTAAGCAACTCTAATTAGGCCTAA
The DNA here is from genome assembly GCA_030407325.1 of Camellia japonica. Lineage (NCBI taxonomy): Eukaryota > Viridiplantae > Streptophyta > Magnoliopsida > Ericales > Theaceae > Camellia > Camellia japonica. Next base: position 69,275,321 of record JAPPVO010000014.1, on the reverse strand, counting down.
AACAATGGCCAAAATGCAAAGGAAATGAGACCAAACACACATACACGCATGCACATGTCAAGGCACAAACCTAAGTATTAAGCAAGCGACTATCAAGCGCACTTAAAAGAGGCTAAGTGTGGACAACTAACATGCATTGTAAAGCTCTGAAATTCATGCTAAACATGGTGCCAAACCAAGCAACAAAGCAAGCTAAATATGCAATTAAGGTCCAAGCACTTAAGGCAAGCCAAGGGGCTTAAACCAAGGTCAAACCCACCAAGCCTCACAAGGCCAAGGGGACTCAAAACAAGTCAAGGGCAGACCTAAACAACACCCAAAGAACACCTAGATGGCATCTAAATGGTCCAAGCATAAAGGCACATACAAAGGCCAAAACATGAAGCACACAACATGCACTTTCAAAGCTTCAAAGAGGCATGCAAAGCAAACATATGAGCATGTTAAATGGACTGAAATAACATGGCAAATGGTCTCAAACCATTGAAATGATGCAAACAAGGCATGCTACACATTCATGCTCAAGGCTAGCAAGCCTAAAATGCAAAGAGGCTATACTAAGCATGCCAAGACCAACCCAAACACTTATGGACAGACCTAAAACATGTCAAGATAAGCACAAAATCTTCATGAATCTAAGCCTAAAGCATGCTCAAATTAGGGCTAACAACCTAAGGCATGTTAAGGCAATATAAGGCATTACATGGTAACTATGCTAAGCATGCATAAGGGACCAAAACCAACTTAATACAAAGTTATAATATGGCAATATAAGTATAAAATACAGCCATGGCATGCTCAACACACACTTGAAACATAGGCTCCCTTAAGAGGCCAAAACTTGTCCTTTTCAAGGACAACAAGGAGAGGGGGTGGCCCTCTCCTTCTTGGGACTTCAAGGCATCATCTTCACCACTGAAATCCCTCAAGACTTCAGTGGTGAAGAGACCCAAACACCAAAATCCCGGATCTCACCAAAATAGGCACAAAACAAGGGCCTTACAAGGCCTAAGGGTGGTCAAACCCTTCCAAACCACAAAACACTCTTAATAAACTATCAAGAGGACTAAAAAACAGAACTTTTTTGTATTAAACACCAAGCACAAAAACAGTTCAAAGATAGGTAAAAATGGAGTGCAAGAATGGGGAATAAAAGACTAGTTTCTTACCCTTGAAGCCTTTCTTCAACAATGGTGGTTTTGTTGCCTCCTTAAGCTTCAATCCAGTCAAAAACAGCAAGAATAAGCCTTTAGAACCTCAGTAGCCCAAGGAAGGTGAAGCACTAGGTGCTTGTGTGCAATAGTATGGACTAAAACACCTAGTGTACAAACAAGAGAGCAAAAGAGAGATAGGATAGATATAGAACTCAAACCCTAAAACCAGAGCTCCTCTGAGGTCTTTTCTCTCTAAAATGTCTAACTCTCCAACCCTTGAGCCAAGAGAAGGAAGGGTTCTCTTATAGGCAACAAAGCTTACAAGCTAAGCAAACCAAAGGCTCATATGGAGGGGAAACAGATGCTATACAGCTGCTCCAAAATATCTCAAAAAGCAACTGAACAGTAGTCGGCAGGGCAAAATTGTCATTTTGACAAAATTGACTGCCGACCGGCACAAAAGAGTGCCGACCGACACAATATAGTGCCGATGGCAACACCAACCAGCCGATGGCCTCTAGCTAGTGCCGGTGGTGTGTGGGGATGCCTCACAAGGCATTCCCTGCCCCTCCAAGGCAAAGCACAAGTGTTTGGTGCAAAACCAGACATAAAACGGTCAAGTTCGGAGGTCCTGAGGCAAGGCGAGTAGCCGAGAACTCCGGGAACTCCAAACGAACACGAACATGGATAATCACCGAGTGTTCAAGCGGCGACGTCCAGGTCTTGAGGACGGTCAAAAATGGGGTGTCTACAGTTTTCCCTCTTTGACAGAACTCGAAAGTCATAACAATGACGGGAGTGAATGTCAAAGCCCAGAGACGACCCATTTTTGACAAAGCCGAAGACTTGGACAAACATACAAAGCGCAAATGGTTGAACTCGCAAGCTGCCTACGTATCCCTTTAGGAATCAAACCAGCGTAGTTCAGGCACAGGCATACAAGCCGCAGATAAGGTATGCGCCCGTAGGCGGGGGCAAGATGCAAGACAATGCAAAAGGCCGAGCATAACTTATGATCATGCAAAGAAAGCTGTAACGAAGCACACATGCGACAGTTATAAGCTAGCATACGCCAAACTACACTACAATGCAGAAAGGATGTAAGAGAATTATGCAATTCTCAATACGTCTCACTCGGAGGATACAATACCTGTGCGGCTCGTCCGGTTGCACCGGCCTCAAATGAGCCGTACATACAATATCGTGCCTGCAAAGAAAGCAAACTTAACAGGTACGATATTGTTAGCAACATGCATGACAATGCAATGATGAATGCAAAATGATATGCAATATATACAAAACAATGTATAAACAATGCAAATGATAATGCAATGCAATTGAAACTATGCAAACTACATGCAAAGCAATTGAATCATGATTCAATCATGAGCGTTTCAAAACCACACAAATGTCAAATAGATTGATGGAAGTAACAAGTCCGTCTACCATAGAAAAGGGTGCCGCAACCTCAAACCAACATACCAGCGTGGAATAGGCGCGATACACATGCAGAACTATGAGTAATGTAGACGGACACAAGGACAAGTATTGGGTGGATTGACATAAGTGGGGTGACGACCCGCTGAGGAAAGAACAATGATCCTAATGCCGGATGCAACAATTACACTACAATGTAATATGCGATTATGGCGCGCGGGCCAAACCGTATCTCGCTTAGGAAAGGCATGCACACATACAAACCATGTCTAACACAGAAAAGGTGCCGCAACCTCAAACCAACATACCAGCGTGGAGTAGGCGCGATGCACATGCAGAACTGTGCTTTGACGTGAAAAGTATGGACACATACCAGACCAAGCTCAACAAGGAAAGGTGCAAGCCATAAATGGAAGATGATGCAGTGGATGCATGCAACTACAATGGATACAATGGATATTGCACGCAGGCCAAACCAAGTTTTGCCTAGGAAGGGCATGTACACATACAAGCCATGTCTAGCACAGAAAAGGTGCCGCTACCCTCAAACCAACATACCAACGTGGAATAGGCGCGTACACATGCAGAACAGTGTTTTGACGTGAAAAGTAAGGGCACATACCAGACCAAGCTCAACAAGGAAAGGCGCAAGCCGTGGATGGAGGATGATGCAGTGGATGCACGCAACTACAACGCAATGGAAATGGATATTTACAGAAAATGCATGACATATGCACTATACTACAATGATGATGCATGACATGTGCAGGTTTTTTTGTTTGTTTTGTTTTTTTTTGAAATGCATGACATATGCAATATTTAGAATGATGCATGACATGTGCAGTATGATGCAACGACTATGATTGCAGCTTTCCCTATTTTACCAATAGGGCGATATACTAGGTTGGTTCAGTATCCAGAATTGAGGCGTAAACATGCCGCCTCAACCTATGGGGCTTCCATATAGATTTCAAGCCGAGGGTACACCCCCTGGGTATTTAAACTAGACTTTAGTCTCGGAAATCCCGAACCTTTGTGTTCTAGGCATGAGCCGTTCAAACTCTAGTTTTCACCGTCCGAGTTGGTCTCCTAGGAACTCACCACAAACACAGGCTGGTGGCTTTACTAGACCACCGAAAGTCGTTCGGGCACGACAAACACCAAAGGAATTGCACCTTTAGAGGATTTAAGGTCTCCTAGACCGGGATGCAAAATGTACGCATGACAATGCATGTTTTCTTGTTTTATGCTGATGATGCATGATGTTTTTGAAATGCGCGCCAACGCGCGGCTTTTGAGACGCATGCCAAATGCAATGAGGTGTGCGCCTTAATGCACTGAAGGTCTTGCACCTCCCAAGGATTTAAGGTCTCCTAGACCGTGCGTGTTTAAGGTCTCGCCAGACCGGGCGAAAAACAATGAGGTGCGCAAAATAGCGCGACGAAATGCAAAATGAGATGCAAGATGAGGCACGCGCACCTCATGGATGCAAAATGCAAAACGAAATGCAAATGAAATGCAAAGTGAGGCACACATACCTCAAGATGCAAAATGCGGAATGAAATGCAAATGAAATGCAAAGTGAGGCACACATACCTCAAGATGCAAAATGCGGAATGAAATGCAAATGAAATGCAAAGTGAGGCACACATAGCTCAAGATGGAAAATAAAATGCAAAACGAAGCACGCGTACCTCGAGATGCAATGAAATGCAAAATGAGGCACGCATACCTCGTTGAATGAAAAATGAAATGCAAAACGAGGCACGTGTACCTCGAGATGCAATGAAATGCAAAATGAGGCACGCATACCTCATTGAATGGAAAATGAAATGCAAAACGAGGCACGCGTACCTCGAGATGCAATGAAATGCAAAATGAGGCACGCATACCTCATTGAATGGAAAATGAAATGCAAAACGAGGCACGCGTACCTCGAGATGCAATGAAATGCAAAATGAGGCACGCATACCTCATTGAATGGAAAATGAAATGCAAAACGAGGCACGCGTACCTCGAGATGCAATGAAATGCAAAATGAGGCACGCATACCTCATTGAATGGAAAATGAAATGCAAAACGAGGCACG
>JAPPVO010000014.1:69192042-69270541 GCA_030407325.1 Camellia japonica | reverse complement strand
GACTTCAAGGCATCATCTTCACCACTGAAATCCCTCAAGACTTCAGTGGTGAAGAGACCCAAACACCAAAATCCCGGATCTCACCAAAATAGGCACAAAACAAGGGCCTTACAAGGCCTAAGGGTGGTCAAACCCTTCCAAACCACAAAACACTCTTAATAAACTATCAAGAGGACTAAAAAACAGAACTTTTTTGTATTAAACACCAAGCACAAAAACAGTTCAAAGATAGGTAAAAATGGAGTGCAAGAATGGGGAATAAAAGACTAGTTTCTTACCCTTGAAGCCTTTCTTCAACAATGGTGGTTTTGTTGCCTCCTTAAGCTTCAATCCAGTCAAAAACAGCAAGAATAAGCCTTTAGAACTTCAGTAGCCCAAGGAAGGTGAAGCACTAGGTGCTTGTGTGCAATAGTATGGACTAAAACACCTAGTGTACAAACAAGAGAGCAAAAGAGAGATAGGATAGATATAGAACTCAAACCCTAAAACCAGAGCTTCTCTGAGTTCTTTTCTCTCTAAAATGTCTAACTCTCCAACCCTTGAGCCAAGAGGAGGAAGGGTTCTCTTATAGGCAACAAAGCTTACAAACTAAGCAAACCAAAGGCTCATCCCTCCATACACGTGTATGGAAGGAAAACAGATGCTATACAGCTGCTCCAAAATATCTCAAAAAGCAACTGAACAGTAGTCGGCAGGGCAAAATTGTCATTTTGACAAAATTGACTGCCGACCGGAACAAAAGAGTGCCGACCGGCACAATATAGTGCCGATGGCAACACCAACCAGCGGTGGCCTCTAGCTAGTGCCGGTGGTGTGTGGGGATGCCTCACAAGGCATTCCTGCCCCTCCAAGGCAAAGCACAAGTGTTTGGTGAAAAACCAGACACAAAACGGTCAAGTTCGGAGGTCCTGAGGCAAGGCAAGTAGCCGAGAACTCCGGGAACTCCAAACGAACACGAACATGGATAATCACCAAGTGTTCAAGCGGCGACGTCCAGGTCTTGAGGACGGTCAAAAATGGGGTGTCTACAAAAGGTTTTGGGATTCTGAGAGAATCAGGAAAGCTAAAACCCATAAGGGGAGTGAAAGTGCTGTGGGCACAAGGACAGAAGATGCTGCGAGCATGTGGGCTGAAAGTACTGCGAGTGCAATCATACTGGAGCCGGACAGGTGTCTGTCGGCGGCCGATGGAATGTGGTGGGAGGACGATGATTTATGTCTTGCCCACACAGATGAGGATTGGGGAAGCAATCAACCAGACGACACTTGGTATATCGGTGAGGTCGATCATATGACAAAAAGCGGGCGGTATTTCAAGCCCCGCACCTAGACCAGCCAGAGGCATCTGGGAAGAATAAGGAAGCTGAGAGGCAGAAAGAGAAGCAAATCGAAGAAGAGGCTGTACTGAAGCAGTTAAAAAAGATACAAGCAGACATCTCCATCTGGGGACTGCTTATGGCATCACGAGTACACAGGCAGGCTGTCCTTTCAGCCATGGACAAGGCCAAGCTCTCTATAGATACCACGCCCGAACAGCTGGTGGGCTTAGTTTTCCCGGGAGGAGCTACCCCGATGTTGAGTTTCTCCGATAAAGAACTACCACCTGAGGGTGTGAACTATAACAGACCACTCTACATCTTTGTGGAATGTAGAAACAAATGGATACCCGTAGTGCTTGTCGACACGGGGTCCGCCATCAACGTCTGCCCGCAAGGACAGCATATGCAATCGGTTTAAAGACCGCGGATTTTGTGCCGACTGCCTAGGTAATTCGGGCATAGCCGAGAAGTCATGGGAACAGTAAAAATCCAAACCAAAGTTGGGCCGGGACAACATGAGATAGATTTCCATGTCTTAGAGGTTCCTGCAACTTTCAACTTGCTTTTAGGACGGCCGTGGCTGCACCAGGTAAAGGCAATGTCGTCCACCTTACATCAGATGGTGAAATACCCCCATGGGAAGGGAATAGCCATCATCTTTGGGAATTCATCGATCCATCCACCGCCGGAGGTATCTACACCAGTCCTAGAAATTGAGCACGACATGAAGGATGTGTTTATGTCAGGTTTTACCTTAGCCGAGGCTCGGGTTGTGCAAAACATCATGGCTGTTAACGAGGGAGTGTATGTCAGTGCTCAATCTGTATACCTCATGAACAAGCTTCAACACGTCCTCGGGATGGGATTGGGAAAGAGTGCCGGAAGGGCGTCGCAGCATTGGCCGAAGTGCCACACAACCCCCATACCTTTGGTTTAGGTTATCTGCCCGCCAAAAAGGATTGGATAAGGAAGGGAAAGGAAATGGCTGGGAGAGCCTGAGCGAAGCAGGCTGGGAAGCCTTTTGAGCTGATGCATAGGCCCATTCAGGGTACCCTAAACGGACGCTTCGTCCGGGAGGGGGAGGACTTTCCGTTTTGTGGCTTCCCAGAGCCATGGCTGAACGCGGAGTAGAAACGCGTACCAGGTTTTGAGATCTTCTTTGATCTGCAAATATCCGGGGATGACGTTGCCAAAGAGCAGACGTACCCATTGGCTGAGGCTGAGCAGAGTAAAAAAGTGGAGTCTGAGGACACCGAAAGTGAAATGGGGGTAGCGCTGGCATGTCTACTTTCAGATCCTCCGATCGAACAGAAATGCTTGGGGGATAACTTCTCGGTATGCGTGATCAGGAATGAAACGGCTGCGGGCCTACCAGCAACTATTTTGGATGCAACTATCGCACCCTCTCTCATTTGGCAGTATGAAGAGGGATTTTTGTCCAGCAGCAGGGTCAGGTAGTGAGCCGGAATCTGATTCCACGAGTCTTGTGAGTCGGAATCAGGTTCCAGCTCGACTGAGTCTGAGTCTGGTAATCCTGGGGATGATAACCCGGATGCCACAATCTTGTCCAGGTCATCTTTTTCTTTCTCTTTTGAGTCTGTTGTAATCGAAGAATCGGACGATTTGGATGTGCTTAATGAGAATCAGGTAGCTGTGGTTTCTGAGTACTTTTCTGTGCCCTTGATTTATTGCATTGACTCAGACTTTCAAAATTTTGATGAAAACGACGAGGAAGAAATTCCTCCGGTTTTGCAACGCTTAATTGAACAAGAGCAGGAGAGATTTGTTAAATCCTTAATGGATGAAATCACTACTGTGAATATTGGTACTGAGGAGGACCCACGGCTGGTCCAGATCGGGTCCACGTTGTCTTCGGAGGAACGCAAGCGCTTAGTCGCTTTATTAAAAGATTTCAAAGATGTTTTCGCATGGTCCTACGAAGACATGCCTGGGATCGATCCTGAGATTGTACAGCACCGGATCCCTCTTGACCCCGAGGCCCGACCCGTCAAGCAGAAACTCAGGAGGATCCGCCCGGACTGGGCTCTCAAGATCAAGGAAGAGGTCACCAAGCAAATTGATGCAGGATTTTTGCTGGTATCCGAATACCCGACTTGGTTGGCCAACATTGTTCCAGTGCCGAAGAAGGATGGCAGGATCCGGGTATGCGTGGATTTTAGGGACCTAAATAGAGCCAGTCCGAAGGACGACTTTCCCTTGCCGCACATCGATGAGTTGGTGGACTTCACAGCGGGGCATGCTTTGCTTTCATTCATGGATGGCTTCTCAGGGTACAATCAGATAGTGATGGCACCGGAAGACCGGGAAAAGACTGCATTCACCACCCCGTGGGGGACATACTGCTACAGAGTAATGCCGTTTGGGTTAAAGAATGCTGGAGCTACTTATCAACGGGCCGCGACCACAATATTGTACGACATGATCCACAAAGAAGTTGAGGTGTACGTGGACGACATGATTGTCAAGTCCAAAGAAAGAGAGGGCCACTACACTGCCTTGCAAAAGTTCTTCCAAAGGATCAGAGAATTTCGGTTGCGGCTGAATCCTCAGAAGTGTACGTTCGGTGTTATAGCGGGAAAAATGCTGGGGTTTCTGATTACACAGAGAGGTATCGAAGTCGACCCTTCCAAAATCAAGGCCATCTTAGAAATGCCACCACCAAGGACTGAAAAGGAGGTGCGAGGCTTTCTGGGTAAAGTGCAATTCATAAGACGGTTTATCTCAAAATTAACCTTGACTTGTGAACCACTCTTTGGTCTCCTGAAAAAAGGAAAGAAATTCCAATGGGACGGCCGATGCCAAGCTGCTTTTGAACATATCAAGGAATATTTACAAAACCCACCCGTGTTGTCACCTCCAGAGCTGGGGAGACCGTTGATATTGTATCTTTCAGTAACTGAGACTACAATGGGCTACATGCTCGCGCAAGAATCTAAAGACAAAGTGGAAAGAGCCATCTACTATCTGAGCAAGAAGATGCTAGAGTATGAGACTCGCTATACACCGTTGGAGAAGGCTTGCCTAGCTTTGGTATGGGCTACCAGAAGCTACGGCACTACCTGTTAGCTCACTCCGTAATGTTGGTTTCACGACTCGATCCCATGAAATATCTTTTCGAGAAACCAGCACTTACGGGTAGGCTAGCTCGTTGGTTGCTGTTGCTCTCCGAATTCGATCTGAAATATGTAACGCGCAAGTCAGTCAAGGGAAGAGCAGTAGCAGAATTCTTAGCCGATCATCCAGTGGAAAGGGGTGAAACAGTTGAGTACTTATTCCCAGATGAGGCCATTTTGCATATCGACGACGAATTTTGGACGATGTACTTTGACGGAGCGTCAAACCAGTACGGGTATGGGATAGGAGTGTTGCTGATAGCACCTGACAAGTCCGTATCCCTCTAGCCTTCAAACTCCGGTTCAAAGTCTCGAACAACGAAGCAGAATATGAGGCATGCATTGCCGGTCTAGAAGCAGCCCTGGAACTAGGGGCAAGACGGTTGGACGTCATCGGGGACTCGAACCTTGTTGTGTCTCAAGCAAAAGGAGACTGGAAAGTCAAAGAAGAAAAGATGATGATGTATCACCAGACCTTGGATTTGTTAATTCCTCGGTTTGAGAAGCTAAACTTTGCTCATCTACTAAGAGAGAACAACAGGTTCGCAGATTCTTTAGCAACTCTATCTTCCATGATAGACATCCCGTTCGGAGTCCGGATGCGTCCAGTCATCATTGACCAGAAATTTGCACCAGCCTACGAGACAATTGCTGCTATAGATGAGGTTCAAGACGAAGACCCATGGTATTACGATATTTGGAATTTCTTGAAGAAGGAAGCATATCCATCAGGGGTAAATGCCAAGGATAAAAGGGCAATCAGAAGAATGGCCGTTCAGTTCATCATCTGTGGGGGGAAGCTGTATAAGACAGGTTATCTGGGAATGCATAAGCTATGTGTCGATGCCGAAGAATCGAAGCGCTTAATGGAGGCCATCCATGGAGGGGAATGCGGTGCGCATATGAACGGAGTAATGCTAGCACGGAAGATTCTCAGACAGGGTTACTACTGGTCCACCATGGAGGAGGATTGTATCGGTTTTGTTCGGCGATGCCACAAATGTCAAATTCATGCAAATCGCATGAACATTCCGCCGTCGAAACTGTACAATATGACTTCGCCATGGCCATTTTTAGTCTGGGGAATTGATGTGATCGGGGCTGTCACTCCGAAGGAGTCAAATGGGCATGAGTTCATCCTGGTCGCGATAGATTATTTCACGAAGTGGGTCGAGGCCCAATCTTATGCGGTGTTGAAGGCTTCGCACGTTGCAAAGTTTATCAGAAACAACATCATCTGTCGCTACGGAGTCCCAAACGAGATTATTTCAGATAACGGTTCCCACTTCAAGAAGGAAGTGATTGATTTGTTGGAAAAATACAATGTGGCTTTCCATAAGTCATCCACCTATCGGCCGCAGACCAATGGAGCAGTTGAGGCCGCCAACAAGAACATCAAACACATACTGCAGAAGATGGTGGAGACCTACTGGGATTGGCCAGATAAGCTGCCGTTTGCTCTGTGGGGCTATCGGACTTCAATCAGAACTTCTACTGGGGCGACTCCGTATTCATTGGTTTATGGGATGGAGGCCGTTCTACCTATTGAAATTGAGGTTCTGTCTTTGCGAGTACTGGCTGAGTGTCAAATAGCCGAAGCAAATTGGCAGCAGAGCAGGTTTGAGGAACTCATGCTCTTTGATGAGAGAAGACTGAAAACACTGTACCATGTTCAAGGTTATCAGCGCAGGATTGCCCGGGCTTTCAACAAGAAAGTTAAGTCCAGAATCTAAAGGAAGGAGATTTGGTGCTCAAGGACAACCGAGCTCCCATCCACGACCTAAGGGGCAAGTTCAGACCCAATTGGACTGGTCCCTACATCATTAAGTCTATCTGGTCAGGTAGAGCTGTGGTTCTGATGGATCTAGATGGCTTAGAGTTCTCACAGCCGATCAATATGGACAAGTTGAAGAAATATTATCCTTGAGAGGCTCGCTAGGCCGAAAACCCGAAAGGGGGACCTAGGCAAAACTCAGAGCACAAAAAAATTGAAATTATAAAAACTGAGCTCGCAAGGTTGAAAACCCGCAAAGGGCGGCCTTGGCAAAAGTTAGAGCGTAAAAAGAGAGTGAAAATACTCGAGTGAACCCGAACCTGAACTACGTAAGGCCTGATTCCCATCTTTGGGATACGTAAGCAACTTCATCCTGAAGTTCAGCCATAAACTTTTCCCCGATCAACTTTGTCCATTTGATCATCTCGGCCATCTTTGTCTATTCAGCATTCAAGAGTTCGGTTATGATCTCCGGTGCAGTGCTTTTCAAACTAAGGGCAACTTTCCGTTGCTGTGCAGTGCCGCGGTAGTCAGACTAGGGGCAACTTTCCAGTTGCTAGGATCAGGAGTTGTGCATCTCAGTGACAGATCTCAGGCGTGTCCAGTTCTGATCCATATCGAAAATGGTTTTGAAAAGTTTTAATAAAAGTTGACTTTGTTCAAAATTAATCTTTTTGCAACTTAGACCATTTTTGGACCAAAGCGGAAAATTTTCAATACCCACAACCTTCAATTTCATTGATTTCAATACAGAGTTCTCCTGCTCTTGCATACGAATTGAAGTTGTTTTTTATTACAATCATAAAGAAAACTTGAAAGTACTAATAAAGCAATAAATCCGGGGCATAGATAAGTCAGGTGTCCCTGTGCCCCCTCCCAGAGCTGGTCGAAGCCTCTGATGCCAAGCTGGGCCCAATCTGTGCCTCTTCATTGAGCCAATCTAAGCACTCATCAGACAAAGTGCAACTGAAAGTGGGAGCGGGGGCCAGGAGCTCTCTAGTCCTCCATGCTGTGGCATACCGGGCAAGCTGTGCGCCTCGAACTGGGAATGTGGCAGGATACTCTATCCCCTCTGGCGGGCAAGTCTGATCATGACCGAACTGGCGTTGGAACCGGAACGGAAAGTAGAACACACAGTGGGTCAGACCAATCAACTGGATCCCGGTCTGCCGGGACATGCTATAGCTCATTGCCGGGAGATTGAGCCAAGGACAGCGCCAAGCAATGCGATCTGCGGACAAATTGCAAATCCAGTCGAACCACCATCCCTCATCAAGGGCATCGACTAAACGTTGTCGGAAAAAGTAGCCGCGGGATGAGTAGGCTGGGCAAGAGTCCACAACCTGCAATTTATCCATCAACCATACCTGGGGAGGGATGAAAAACAAGAGAATAAAGAATAGAGAGATGTACGATGAGAGAAAAGTAAGAAAAGGGTTTTGTGAGAAAAACCGAGCCTGAGGGCCGAGTGATGTGAGCAATACATATGTGAGATTGGGTGGGAAACATTACCTGCAGCAGTAGTGGACTCCCCGCAAATCTGGTCGTCTCCTGGCGATAGAAAGCATCCAAGCCCATCAGTGTCTCGGCCAATGTCATGGCGATGCAGCTCTTTCCTTCCTTCAAGCCTTGAGCAACTTCAATCAGATGAATGTTAGATCCACTAAAGCCTGGGGCAAGCAAAAAGTGAGATAGCATGCACAAGCAAAGCGCATGTTGCCGAAAACCTTGCCAATGATGGTTGTCGCGGTCACCGGCATCAGAAAAGCGATGAATCAAGCCGAGGATGTCCAGTTCCCCGTGTTACAGATCAGAGACCGAGCGTCATGCATGGTGAGCCCACACATCCGCCCTAAAGCTTGGGCGTGACCAAAGTGAAACTGAGGCAAAATCTCTTCGTGGCGTTCAGACTCCATCAAAGCTTGAAAATCTTCAAAGGTTGGACACATCTCTTGCCCGCCGAAGCTAAAGACATGCGTTACCGGGTTCCAAAACCTCGCCGCGGCATGGAGGAAAGGAAGGTGCAGCGGAGTACGGCTCAGCGTGAATAGTGCATTCAAGCCGAAGCCCCGGAAGTTCAACTTCTCCGAGCCGTCTAAAGTAGCAATCCAAGCTGCGAGATTTTCGACGAGAAACGCCTCCATTTTGGTGCAAAACTGAGATGAAATGAGTCAACCACGAAGCTAGGACTTTTAAAGAGGATAAGGCACTGTTCGGGGGACACGTGTCGAAAAACTGATGGTTGCTGAGCTAGGTGGTCGGCCGACCACCTTTTCTGGTAGGCCGACCACCCCCTTGGTCTCCAAATGAAAAAGCTGGTCTGCCAGCTCCCAAAGGTGGTCGGCCATGCTGCAAAGTGGGGCTTTGGTCTTGTTCTAGCCTCTAGAAGGAAGTTCCTAGCATTTCCATGCATCGGGAGTGTTGAAGGTGCGAGTTTTCCTCAATTTCGGATGCGTTCCACCACTACAATCGTCCGAAATGCACCTTGTTTATCGAGTTGTTGTTAAGTCTTGCTTATCGAGTTGTTGTTTTGCTTATCGAGTTGTTGTTTTGTTTGTCGAGCCGTTTTGTTTATCAAGTCTTGTTTATCGAGTCATCGAGTTTCGTGCATTGAGTTGTTACTCTTTGTTTAATCAACTTTGTTGTGTCTTGCTTATCGAGTTGTCAACTTTGTTGTGTTTTGCTTATCGAGTTGTAAACTTACTAAGGTTTTGTTGTTTCTTAGTAAGTTAGGTTGTTTAGTTTGTTGCGTCGGTTCACTACCTGACTTGGCAAATACACAATGCACAATTCCATTCAATCTCATTTTTTGGTGCAAAATGATGCGATACGATGCTAAGAATATAAAATACAACATTTTTTCAAAAGCTGTTTCATTCCATCATGCTTCCTTTGTTACAACATTTTACAACAAGGGTACAAATTTTACAGAAAATAAAACTGCCTAATAATGTACAATGTGCTACAACTACTAGTAAAAAAGGCAAATAAAGCAGGAACATCTGCATCGGTGCTCAAGTGCAAGAATAAGAGGCCCTCTTCGTCCTCTTCGGCTGAGAAGTCCCTGCACCATCTCCACCAGCACCATCATCAGAATCAGAGCTGCCGTCCTCGGAACCCTCCTCGGCATCACCTCCACCCTCAGAACCAGACTCAGAGTCCTCTTCTCTGCCTGCAGATGTCTCTGACTGAGGATGTGCAGACTCCTCCTCCTTGCTGGACTCCTCCTCTATGACATGTGCCCTGCGCCCGCCTCGTCTGTGAGACGACTCCCCTCTCCCAGCTCCTCGAGAAGGCCTAGATGGTCTAGCTCCCCGGGAAGGCCTGTGGCCCGGTATATATCGGAGGCATCTAAAAAGAAAGAGTGCAATATTGAACGCATCAGCCAAAATATGTATATCAAATGCACAGATAAAAAGCTACATGGAGTGGATGTATGCAGATATAGTACATGAATGTGGCGTGTGTGTCAGATGTGCGCTACACATACAGTCAGTCAATCAATGCAGTGAAATGGTCAAGTTCAGCATGTCATCAGAAGTATGATAAATGCAAGAAAAAAAAAGTATGATAAATGCAAGAAAACTAAAGAATACCGAGACACCCATGATGGACAGCTGTCCCTCTCTCCGCACGACCATGCCCGAGCCATGCCCCTCCCGAGCAAGCAACCCCTCAGTATACTCCGTGGTAGGCTGCAGATGCAAGTGCAAATCATCAGTGAATGAATGAATGTCCAAGTATCTGAGTGATAAATCAAAGCTGTAAAATATACCGGTGGTGAGTCCGGGTCTCTGGTGTATGGGTGATCTGGCATAGGAGGCTCTATCGGAATCGGGTAGGAAGTCCCATATCGCCATCCCGTCAACTCAGTCGGGATATCTGGTCATCCGGCATGATGATAAGTCGGAGGAATCGGGGGAACCAATCCAGCCCCACCTCTAGATGTGCCAGCCCTACTGGTCGAAGGAATGTCTCTGGCTCGGGTGCGACTCGAAGATGGCATACCAGTGGACCTCCTCGTGGGAGTACGGACACCTGTCAATGGAGGCATCAAGTATGTGTGACGGTAGGTCGCATACTCCCCCTGCTCCAAATGTAGTAATGCATCGGTACCCAGCATGGCGGTAGTAGCCTACTGGGGAGGGAGCCTATCAGCGGTCCGCATATCGTCTGGAGGTGCTGAGGGGATGTCCTGAGTAGGGTAGCCCCATATCTGGCGAAGGAAGCGGTCCCCCAAGAACCAGGCCCTACCAACTGGCCCCTCGAATAGGATCCTATACCGAGAGGCGCCCCATGCTCCAGCAAACTGAAATCGCATGTCTCTACCTAAAGGTGCCCAGGGCTGCCACGTGATCTGCGGATGACCAATGCATAAGCCGATCAGATATCAGGAATGTGCAAGACAAATCAAAGATGAAAACATGAAGAACTGAGAGTTCTGAAGTACCTCGGTCGCCCGCACCGTGTCAAAGTACTGCCGTAAGTAGAGGAGAGACTCCCGAGGTCTCGACCGGTACTGGCCCTCGAATACAAGTGAGTAAGGGGTCATGAGGGATACCTCCACCTCAAGCTCCGAGGCTAGCGTCGGGAAGTACGCAAAAACCCATAGATGTGGGAAACAGTGCAATAACCATCAGAATACAGAATGCTGAGTGCAGAATGTAAATATAAAATGCTGAGAGCAAAGCGCAAAGTGCAGAATGTAAAGTGTACCGTGTGAGCAGTGTACAGATAATGAAAAGCATATATGTAAACCAAGAGGGCAGAAAGTACCTCCCAGGCTCTCCAATAGCCGCCAACTATATTCCCTCGTCCGCGGGAGGTCGCGCTCATGTAACAATAGAGGGTAGCCAAGCTGGCGCCACCCCAGTCATATCGGCTGACCTGTGATAGGTCCACCAGAGCGCTCAGTAGATAGAGTCTGACAGTGTTCGCCCTATCAGAAAACAGAGTAGTCCCAAAGAGGAACATCAAAAATCCTCGGGCATACTGTGCTATCTCCTCGGGAGTCCCGGGCTCAGTCTGCCTAAACTAAGTGGAAAACCAGGTGTATCGAACCCGACCTGAAGATCGGTCGACCGGTGGGCGAGCTCCCAACAGATAAATCCAGGCGGCCTCCCACTCGCCCATGTCCTCGTCATAAGGGATCGCCCAGCCTCCTATGTCAAGGCCTGTGAGTATAGCAAAGTCAAACGGGGTCATAGTCATGTCCTCGGTAGCAGAGAAATGGAAAGAGTTTGTGGTGTCCCACCATCTCTCTACCAGGGCCCCCATCAACGTCCTACTGGCAGGATAGCGAGATATCCCAGTGCAGAAGGGCCTGAACCCTGCCAAGTCAACCCAATCACGGACAGCCTCCGGGAGTTCTGCATACCACTCTCTCGCCACGATGGAGCCGTATCCTCGTGTAACACGGGAAGTCACCTATATACAGAATGAATACATGTATTCAATTTCAGAATGAAATGAATAAGCTGCGTGCAAATGAAATGAATGAGCTGTGTGCAAATGAAATGAATGAGCTGCGTGTTCAGAAATCAGAATGTGTGAGCTGCGTGTTCAAAGTAAAGTGATTGGGCTGTGTGTTCATCATCAGAGTTTGGGCTGCGTGTTCAACCTTCTATCAAGTGTGTGCTGCGTGTTCACCTTCAATTTGGGCTGTGTGTTCATCATCAAAGTTTGGGCTGCGTGTTCAAATGTCTACCAAGTGTGCACTGCGTGTTCACCTTCAATTTGGGCTGTGTGTTCAGAAAGTCAGAGTTTGGGCTGCGTGTTCAACCTTCTACCAAGTGTGTGCTGCGTGTTCACTTCAATTTGGGTTGTGCGTTCAGAAAGTCAGAGTTTGGGCTGCGTGTTCAACCTTCTACCAAGTGTGTGCTGCGTGTTCACCTTCAATTTGGGCCGTGTGTTCAGAAAGTCAGAGTTCGGGCTACGTGTTCAACCTTCTACCAAGTGTGTGCTGTGTGTTCACAATCAATTTATGGGCTGCGTGTTCAGAAATTCAAGTGATTGAGCTGTGTGTTCAAGATGCAAACAGAGTACTGTGTTTTAAACCAAGTGTTCAGAACGAGCAGATAAGCATACATGGCATGAAATACACAGAAGATGCAGAATATAAGGCAGGAAATGTAAAAAGTAAAGTACATACCTCCCGCGCCTGATGGGAGAGGTGGGACTCCGGCTCCCGCAATAAAAGATCCACCGGTGCTCGATCATCGAAATCAGTGAAATGATAGAAAACTGCCTGAGGGAGGACATGTGTCGGAGGGTCGTATCTCTCAGGAATAAATGGTCAAACCCTCGGAGGCAGAGCCATAATATCTGGATCATCTCCGGCACCTGGAGGAACCTCCACCTTGAGGAAAGTGACCGGCCATTTCAAAAAATCTGCAAAAGGGAGCAAAAATGAGCAAAATGACCTAAAATTGGAAAAAGTCAACAAAAGTCAACTCTCGAGTCAACTCCTGAGAAAATCTTCCAAATATTGAGACAAACTCACCTCAAGTGGCGGAAATGAAGAAAGAAGCGCCGAAATCAAAATCTAATCGGTTCAAAGTGACGAAAACTGAAAGATTTCACGAAACAACTTTGCGTGGGGCGTTGGAAAACGCGTATAGAGCGCAGATCTGAGAGAGAAAGTGGTCTAGGAAGGAGGAGGAGGCAATTTCGGAGCTGAAGTTATGAGCAAAAAGTGTTTGGCCTTGTATATTTAAAGAAATGAGGGTGAAAAGTCAAAAATGCCCCGGATTTGGACTAGGTGGTCGGCCGGCCACCTTTTCTGGTAGGCCGACCACCCCCTACACTCAAACCTGGTCGGTGGCCTCCAGTGGACTCCAAAATTGGTCGGTGGTGTTCCCAAGGTGGTCTCCAAGCTCTCTGCAAATTTTGGTAGTGATCAGAGTCCCCGGCGCCCGAGAAAGTACAAAGAAAGTGCACTTTTCGTCGCGAAATCCCTCCGCGGGAACTTCAACTCCAACTTTCGATGCGTGTTTCATTGTCATTCACCAAGAGCAAGATGTATCCTTTTCAAATACGTTGTGACCCTTCCGGGAGGTAAACCGGAGGTTGCGATTGAGTCGCACTCGTCGAAGCTTGCGTTTCTTTACTCGTTGTTTCATGACAAACACGCGTTCGAGTTTGCACTTATCCTGCATTGTTGTGCACGTCACTTGCATTCTCATGCATACCACTTGCATTGTGGTGCACGTTTCATGAGTATTGTCATATCCTCATGCTTAACTTGTGCTGTCACACGCATGTCTCTCGCATTGCGATGCACTTTCCCATCGGCACCATGTTTGTCTGCATTCGATATAGCATTGAACATGTGTTACTAACTATGTTGTGCTTGTTAAGTTTCTCTCTTTTTCAAGCACGATATTGTATGTACGGTTCATTTGAAGCTGGTGCGACCAGACGAATCGCGCAGGTATTGTATCTTCTCTGTGTGAGACGTGGCGAGAATTGAATAATTCTCCGCATTCTTAAACTACATGAAATGTAGTTGTTGCTTTGCATTCTTGCTTAAAATTGTTGCGTGTGCGCTTCATTACAGCTTGCTTCTTTGCATGATCATGAGTTACATTCGGCTTCGTGCATATCGTTTTGCATTTTGCCCCCCGCCTGCGGGCATGCCTGCGGGCACATTTCTTTGTTATCTTGTATGTTTGTCTAAGTCTTCGGCCTTGTCAAAAATGGGTCGTCTCTAGGCTTCGACATTCACTCCTGTCACGTATGACTTTCGAGTTCTGTCAAAGAGAGGCAACTGTAGACACCCCATTTTTTACCGACCTTAAGACTTAGACGTCACCAATTGAGCGCTCGGTGATGTTGCATATTTTGCACGTTCTGGAGTTTCAGAGTCTCGGCTGCGAGCCTTGCCTCCGGACTTCGGGGCTCTTTTGTACTTTACCTCGGTTTACGAACCATGTCCTGTTTTCTCTGTTTTCTCTTCCCGAAGGGAGAGAGAGGTCTTGTAGACTATCTCTCAGTGGCCGTAGGCTACGTTTCGTGGTCGTAGGCCATTTTTCTCGTTTGGAGGCCAATTTCCGGTTTTCGGAGCCGTCGGCCGTGCGCCTCGGTTCGGGACCGCCTAATTACCTCCGTTTGCTCCAGTTTTTGGCACACACCTTGTCTCCTCTCCTTAGAGGGACACTGTGGCCCGGTAGACCACCTTCGTGGTCGTATGCCACCTCCGGTGCTTAACAGCCTGTTTTCGGGGCCCCAGACTGCGCGTTTTGGCCCCTGAACCTTCGTTTTGCATCGGTTTGGGTTCATTTTTGGTATGGACCTTTGTTTCATTGCTAGGGAGATGGTAGGATGGTGGGAGGCCACCTTTTCCCCTGAAAAACCAATTTTCTCATTTTCTCTCTCCTAAAGCCGGTTTTTCTGACAGAAAGCTAGTTTTTCTTACTTTTGAGCCACAATTTCTGGTTTTTCATACCA
This sequence comes from Camellia japonica, assembly GCA_030407325.1. Lineage (NCBI taxonomy): Eukaryota > Viridiplantae > Streptophyta > Magnoliopsida > Ericales > Theaceae > Camellia > Camellia japonica. The sequence goes on along the minus strand of JAPPVO010000014.1, from coordinate 69,255,867 downwards.
CCATTGTGTTGTGCTCATCTAGGAGGCCACCAATATGGGTAGGCCGACCAATAATTCTTCTTGACCCTTTTGAACCCCCCTAAAAAGCTGGTTTTTCTCTCTCTTGGGTCACATTTTCTGGTTTTCCACCATACAGCTATGTTGCACTCATTTGGGAGGCCACCTTTCTGGGGTGGCCGGCCAGCTTTTCTTCTTGAACCTTTTGACCCCTGGTCGGCCGACCAGGGGAGGTGGCCGGCCGACCACCTTAGCCTTTTGAACCTGGTCGGCCAGTCTTGTCTCCTTGAGTGCATTCCAGCTGTGCCAGCTGTTTTGCACCTGACCCTCTATCCGAGGATTTGTCCTTGTTTGTGGTCCTTTAAAGGTGGTTTTGCACCCTTTGCTTAGCTTCCAAAGGAAGTTTGACCCTTTGGTCAAGCTTCTTGGGAAGCTTGACCCTTTTGGTTTAGCTTCCTCAAGAAGCTTGACCCTTTTGGTCAAGCTTCTTTTAGAAGCTTTGACACCCCTTTGAGGCTTCTCCAAGAAGCCATGGCCTTCTCCCTCTATAAAACACACCTTCCACCTCCATTTGCAAGGGTTAGAAAAAGCCAGCTGGAGCATATAGATACAACCCTCCATATCTCTCTCATCTAAGCTCAAAACACCCTTGTTCTTGGTCATTTGCACTACAACCCTTAGCCTACCGCCTCCATCATCCATTCCAGCACTTTGGGACTGATTTGCAAGGGTTGAAGGTTCACAATCTTGGACCAAAAGCTGCTGCATTGCTGTGCTACAAGGGTAAGTCTCCATTTCCCTTTTTCTTGCATTCTTTTGCTTCATTTCTTAGCCCTATTTGCAAGCATTTCTGGGCTTCGACCTAAACTGTGAAGTGTCTTATTTTGAGCCCCCCTTCAACTTTATTTGAGGACACTTTGCTGTTTGAGGCCATCTACTTCCTTGTTTGCCCAATCTCTCTTTTAGGGCTATTTTTGCATCCTATTTTAGCCTTACTTGTGAACATTTTCGAGATTTGTTATAAACTGGGAAAAGTCTTGTTTTGACCTCCTCTTTATGTTTGATAGAGGTCACTTTTCTGTTTGGAGTCATCTCCTTCCTTGCATGCTTCATTTCCACATGCTTGGAGCCATGCATTTTATCATTTGCATTGGTCTTGTTTTGGCCTCTTAGCCACTAAAATCCAATGGATTTTAAGTGGCTTTGATGAGGTTTTGAGCTTTGAAATCATAGAGGGGTGACCCTCTCACCCCTAATTCTCTTTACTAGCATGATTGGCCTTCCAAAGGGGCACTATTTTGTATATTGTGAAGTCACATTACAGGCTCTATTTTACAAGTTCTAAGGCCTGCCTTGACTCTGTCCAGTGCCCTTTTGGTCATATTTTATGTCTATGATGCATGTATAGAGCAATCCTATTCAAGGCCTTTCAAAGGGCCTTCCATTTGCATGTTTCTTAGACCAATTCCAAGGCCTATTTGGTGAGTTTTAAGACTTTCATAATCCATTTCCAAGGTTTTTTTTGCCATGCTAAGTGTCTATCTTGTATGTGTTGAGTAACCTCTTGCATGGCCCTCCAAAGGAACTCATCATTTTTGCATGTGTTGGCTACATTTCAGTGGTTATTTGGACATATTTTGACATGTTTTATTCACTATTTTTGGCTGGTTTGATGAGTTCTCATATGCTTCATATACATGCCATGTAAACCATGCTTGCTAGCCAATGTTGCATGTTGTTTTAGCCCATCATGTTAGCATTTTTTGGCCATGCTTTAAACTAGTAATGTGCATGTTTTGGGACTGCCTTGGCTCTGTCTTTGTGCTTCATAGTCAAATAATGCTTGCTTTGCATGGTTATGGTTCAATACATGTGTCTAGCTTTGAGTTTCGGGGCCTATAGCATGCATTGTATGACATATTTGCATAATTCGGGACCATTTAGCATCATGTTTCAGTGCTGAAATTTACATGTTTGAATGCCATGCTTCATCCTTGCCATGCCTTGTTAGAGTTGCATGTTGTGCCTTAGGTTCGGTCCTCGGTTTGCGTGCATGTGTGCACGCATTTCAGTTGTCTCATTTTCATCTTATGGCCGCTGATGTGAGTGTGGCTGAGGTCCACTCATATTGGTGTAAGCCCATATTGCATTGTGTATGCCACCTTAGTCCATAGCATTGTGTATGCTAGGTTGTATGTTAGAGTATTGTGTATGCCGCGTTACATCGAGCATTGTGTATGCCATTTCATAGCATTGTGTATGCTAGGTTGCATGTTAGAATTGCATTCATGCATGTCATGCATATTACATTGTGTTTGGGATAGGAGTTAGCCCAAGCACGGGAAACGAGGGACATTTCGTACCCAAAGTGACGGAACGTGTCTCAATCCCGCAGTCACCGACACTCTGGATTACCCATGATGAAGTTTAGGTCTTGTTATGTTTATATGTGCATTCATTTCATATTGAGTCGTGCAATTCGACCCCTCGGCCATCATGCATCGAGATGCGTGATTGATGGCACGAGAATCGAGACATGCATACATATGTGAAAATACTTTGCCATGCCCCTTTCTTGCTCTCTGTTGCAGCAAATCAAGAATCAATAGCCTTCAGGAGCTTCGCACAATATTCCAGGCGTAATTGTAAACAGAGGCTAATCAGGGCGTCGCAATGGATTTCCGCGCAAGGCAACCCAAGCATGCATCATTCATCATTCGGAACAGAGCTGAGGCGGTCCATGGGCTTGCATGCTAATTTACTACTTTCCTAGTTAATTTGTTAATTAATTAGGGTTTTGTACTTATTCGGACTGTAATTATTCATTCGGACTGTATTATTTATTCGGACCCTCCAAGCGAGGGCAATTGTAATAAGTGTGCGTGCGTGTGATGTATGTCTTCCAACCCCACGTCTTTCTCCCTTTTATTTACCAGCTTATGATGGTTAGTTTAGGGCACGTTTCAATTAGCATACTTATGCTCGCATGTTTGTATCCATTCATTTGTATTGCATGCACCGGGCTCGGCGCGTCATACTAACTGCATTGTATTTCAATTCTGAGTTGAATACGTGTTAGCTGTAGCATCATCATATGTCATCTTAGAATAGTCGAGCCTATTATAGTTGCATTTTTTGCATGTGTTGCATTAGGCATTTCTGTATAGTTAGGATCATGCATGATTTCTAATTAGCTTCTGTTTTGGCTTGGAGTACTCGGTAAGTGTTTATGCTTTAGCATCCTTGCATGCGTGTGAGTGACTGCCATGATAGCATGCTTACCATGAGGCTAATTGCTTATGTGATATACCTGCCTGAATGCCTGTGGGTGAAGGTTGGGTTATTTGGATTGGAACAAATCATCAAACTGTGAGTTTTAAGCCCACTAGATAGTGGCAAAACCATCTTTTCTAAGCCCACCCAAGGGTGGCAAAATCTGCATTTTTAGCCTACTTGCGAGTAGCAAACCACTTTCTAAACAAACATGAAATGTTTTGTTCCAATTCAGGCGATCCAGTCTATACTTGTATGCTGTGCACATCACATAGTAAATCTAGGCTAATAACCGAGATAAGAGCGCATAATGTTTTCAAAACTGGATATCATGGTTAGTAGAGGCCGATCTTTGATCGGGCGAGCGGGGGTGCTCACGAAGTGACATTCCCCAATCGTACCCAAGTTCCCGAGCCGAGGCAACTTTGGTGATGACGGACACGTGGCCTTAAGCACGAGTCAGGGTTTCCTAAATTCCCCAAAATAAAATATTTAGGTGGCGACTCTGTATCTGGCAAAGTAGTCCATGTTTGGCACTTCTTTCAAAAAATCTGTTTTCAAAAACGATTTGCCGGATTTGGACTCTTTGATGATTCATCGGTCTTGCATTGCACTCTGCGAGATTAGATACAGGACCGTGACATTGAGTCCTGAGCTGTAGTGAGCCCAAATGAACAAAACGAGATTTCCCTCCCGGGACGTTCGGGGACGTCTACAGTACTGGAGACTTCAAAAGATACTCCTTAATACTATTAAAAGCATTTTGGCACTGCTGATCCCATTCAAATGGAACACCCTTTTTCATCAATCTTGAGAATGGCAAACATCGACCAGCCAAGTTAGAAATAAATCTTCTGATATAGGCCAATCTCCCTTGTAGCCCCTTCAATTCCCTCAAATTTCGTGAGGAGGCATTTCAGCAATGGCTTTAATCTTGGTAGGGTCAATTTCAATCCCTTTGTTTCGAACCACAAACCCTAGAAATTTTCCTGATGAAACTCCAAATGCACATTTTAGTGGGTTCATCTTGAGTTTGTACCTCCTCAAACGTTCGAAGATTTTTCTCAATCTTCCACATGGTTTTCCTTTTCCTTTGTCTTGACGACAAGATCATCAACATAGCATTCGATGGTGTCATGGAGCATATCACCAAAAATTACAGTCATCGCCCTTTGATACGTGGCCCCAGCATTTTTCAGGCCAAAAGGCATTACCTTATAGCAAAAGACTCCTCTTGGAGTCCTGAATGCAGTCATTTCTTCATCTTCAGGTGCCATTCGGATTTGATTGTATCCTGAGTATCCATCCATAAAAGACAAGGTTTCATACCCAGTAGTTGCATCTACAAGAAGTTCAGTGATGGGCAAAGGAAAGTCATCTTTAGGACAAGCCTCATTGAGATCACGGAAATCAATGCAAACCCTGATTTGACCATTCTTTTTCTTGACTGGCACTATATTTGCTAGCCAGGTTGGATATTTGACTTCCCTGATGAATCCTGCATTGATAAGCTTGTCGACTTCAGCTTCAATTTGGGCTGTAAGCTCTGGTCGAGTTCGCCTCTGAGGCTATTTAACTGGCCGTTTCTCAAGGTGAATTGCAAGCTTATGGACTGCAATCTCTGGATTAAGACCAGGCATCTCACTGTAGTTCCATGCAAATATATCACGATACTCCCTTAAAAAGGAAATATATTGCCGAGCTTCTTCTTCCTTTAAATTTGCACTAATGAAGGTTGGTTTGTTTTCTCCTTTATCACCCAGATTTACCTCACGAAGGTCATCCACAGTGGCTTGGCCTCCTGCTTCAAATTCTGTTGGTGCAGGTTGAGCTTCATCTTGGTCAACATCTTCCAACACATCTTGAGTGATAGTCATGTTTACTGGAAATTTTTCCTCATCGCCCCGATAGCCTAACCCTTCTGTCCTAGCAGTGATAATACCGCCTTGCTGGATAGCTTGCCTCTGCGAAGGTGTTAATGCAAAGTCAAATGGTGTCATTGTTCTTGGTATTTTTTCAGGATCTAAACCAACTTTCACCAATATCTGTGTAATTTCTGGACTGAAATTAGGCTTCTCAAAACTCGAGATGTTTTCTTCTGGCACTTGTTCAACTTTCACTTTCTGTTCAACATCTCCAAGTGAGTGGAATATGATGGGTTTCGACCCTTTTCCTTTAGAAGGGACCACAATTTTACTATATTTCTCCACATAGGTGCATTCTGTCCTCCTTAATGGCAACGTGAACTCACCCTTGAGATCCAAAATTGGATTTATTGGGGCTAGAGCCTTTGCCCCCAGTTTCCTTTCGGACTTTGGCACATATCGAAAAGTTCTTTTTGTTGAAACTGGAGTAGACTCTAGAGCATCTTTGACATTCGGAGTATCTTCAGACTTTTTCACATCTTTTCCCTTTCTTTGTGAAGTCTTTGTATAGAAGCGAGCATCAGCATAATAAGCCTCTACTTCTCCAAATGGATCATTGTTAGCCACAATTGTCCCCTCTTTTTTGGGTGAAGGCATCGGGTACTTAATACATTGGTGATAAGTTGATGGCACTGCATGATGATTATGCATCCATGGTCTCCCAAGCAAAGCATTGTAAGAGGTGTCTACATCAATGACCAAGAACTCAGTGCTTTCTTCAATATCCCCAAACTTGGTTCGCAATTCAATCTTCCCCATTGGGCATTGTTCATTCTGATTAAATCCTTGAATGACCAAACGACTTGGGAGAAGTTGTGAAATTCGAACCCCTAATAAGTTTAAGGCCCTTCGAGGCAGGAGGTTTACCGCAGATCCTCCATCAACCAGAATTCGAGAAATTTTCACATCATGGATAAGCCCAGTGATAAACAAAGGCCGATTATGGTCTGTCATTTCAGCACACATGTCTTTATCACCAAAGGTTACCATAGCCATGCATGTAGTTGCCTTCTCTTGATTTCTACCCTCGATTTCTTTGTGGAAATCCTCTGGCTTGGACAGGGCATATATTAAAGACTTTCGAAGCTCTGGAGACATTTTTAGTGCATCATATAAGCTCAACAATGCTGGAATTTTCTTTAGATGAGCTAGTACATCATATTTCACTTGCTCTTCCTCCAGCAAAACCTGTGGAATTTCTGATGTTTGAGGGTCCTGAGGATTTCGTAATTTCCTCCGGTAGGTCAAGTAAGTCTGGCATACTTCAGCAACCGCCTTTCCGTTGACCTCAACTTCTTTTATTCCCTCACTTATTTGGACCATGTTAACTGGTCCAGCTGCAGGGTGATCATCATCATCAGTCACTTCTCCATCTTCCTGAAGCTGCATTCTTCTCCCATTTCTTAGGTACCGGGAGTCACGCCTATAAAAGCATTGAGATTCTTCAAAACCATTCTTCATGGCGTCCCAACTAGGCACCACAACTCCATTGAGGGAGCAATACCAGTCAAAGGCGATCCCCTCCAAAGAAAGGGGAAATTGTTTTAGGCAAAGTGCTTGATTTTGAGCTGTTTCCCCACACTGTTTCAAAAAACGCCTAATATGTTTTTGAGGATCTCCATACCCTTCATATAGGATAAAATTTGGAAGTTCGTATCCTTCAGGAAATGGTGTTTGCTCTACCCATAAAGGGAACAAATCCCTTGGGCGATAAGTGCCCATCTCTCGAAGATCAAGGGCAGTTTCAATCTTCTCCTCAATTGTGCCTTCTATGAAATCATATGTTTGAGAAGATGTACCTTCGTCATCCAAATGTTCTGACATCTCAATTTCTATTGGCCATGGTTTATAAAATGTCCTATAGAATCGATCAGCCATGGTGTCCCAATCTGGGATTGAATTAGGTGGCAGGCTGAAGTACCAATCTGCTGCCCATCCTTCCAAAGAAAGAACGAACTGCCGTAGAAGTAACGCCTGACTTTTTACTGTGTTTCCACATTGTGCAAGGAAACGAACCAAATGGTGCCTTGGACAACCTGTCCCATTATATAAAGGAAAACGAGGTACTGCATATCCTCGTGGAAACTGAACCCATTCGACCCAATTAGGGAAAGGGTGTCCAGAAATTTGATTTCTTTCAACAATCAAATTTTGATGGGCTTCAAAACCCTCATCTTTCAAAGAGACTGTTACTTTTGCCTGATGTTCTGCTTCCCTTCTAGCTTCAATTTTTGCTTTCTCATCATCACCTGGATTGCGAATGATATGTATTTCTCGTTCTTCAAAATTTACATCCACAGTGATGACATTACAAGGAAAGTCAAAGTGGTCACTTGATACACTTTCTCCATCGTATGTCCTAGCTGGGGATGTGTATGGTGAACCATCAGGAGAAAAGTCAAGTTCCCAATCTTCATTAGGATCCTCAACTTGAGATGACTTTGCTTGTTTACTTGAATGCTTCCATACTTCATCATCCGACATACACCTGCCATTCACCTCATCATCCTTGAAGTGTAGTCGTTTTTTCGCCTTTTTCACAAGCTCAGAGTCGGACCTACACCCAGTGTCTCCTTGTTCTGTTCCCCGTACATATTCTGGAGTACTTTGATAGTACATTGGTGGTACTGGCGAATACTCTGGAGAAAAGGCTTCTAGTGTATATTCTGGAGAAGCTGGTGTATATTCTGGAGAGGCTGGTGTGTATTCTGGAGAAGTCAGTGTATACTCTGGAGAGGCTGGTGTGTATTCTGGAGAAGTTGGTGTATACTCTGGTGAGTCAGGTATGCAGATAGGAGATGTAATGCAATCTCCTTCCCTAACTTTTGAACCAACTTCACCCTCATCTTCCTCGTCATCACTCAAAACAATGATGGTTAGGCAAGGGGCCAAAGTAAACTTTTCCTCCCTTCTTTTATCAAAGTATGTCTGCAACTCCACAGATTGAAATTTTGAAGGTAGAAATTCCTCCAATGTGACTGGGACAAGAGGACCTTGCTCTAACTGCTCATCAGGGACCAATTTCTCCCCTTTTCCTTCTTTGGGTTCTTTCCTTTTCTCTTACTTACTTTGGCTTTTTTCTATTTCCTAGAAACTTTTGGTTTTTGCTTTTTGGAAACCTTTGGCCCTTGTGTTGTTGAATCAACCACACTTCTAGCTTTCACTGTGGCATTTTGTTTTTTCTTCATGCTTTTTGACTGATAAACAACCCATTCACCTTCATTATCATTGTCGATAGTGATTGGATTAGCAGATGCTTTCTCTTGAGGAGGGAGTTCGATAATTTTAGAGTCCAAAAGTTCTTGAATTTTATCTTTCAGAACAAAGCACTCTTTTATCGAATGCTAATCAAACGATGGTAGGGGCAATACTTTGGATCATTGGTCTTTCCTACCTCATGTGGTCTTTTCACCTCAGGGAGAGCAATCAACTTTTGCTCCAATAGATCTTCAAATAGGTCTTCGACCAGATCATCCATGAAAGAATATTTTTTCTCCAACCTCTCTTTCATAGTCACCATTTGAAACTCCTTGGGCTTTTTAGCCCCTACTACAACAGGACCCTTCTTTCTGGTTTCAATTGTAGCTGCAGTCGAGGACTCAACCCTTTCAACAGCCCTAGGCCTCCTTCGTTTAGCTAGATGCAACTCCATATCATGAGCTTTAGTGCATAGATCATTGAATCCTTCAAAAGTTTGAGCCATAAGAGCAGTAGAGAGCTCATGTCGGAAGTTGTTAAGGCACATTCGAATTAACTCTAATTGCGTAAACTTTTGAGGACAAGCAAATGTCAAAGCTCGCCATCTTGCAATGAAATCTGTAACAGACTCATTGTCACGTTGCGTGGTCTCAATCAGTTCTAGTACTCCAACTCGCCTTTGTGTGTTGCAGAACTGTTTAAGGAACTCCTTCACCATGGAATCCCAATTTAGGATTGATCCCTCAGGAAGGTTAGCATACCAAGTAAATGCAGAACTTTCAAGTGACTGAACAAATAGCTGTAGACACAGGGCCTCATTATGGGCTATTGGCCCGCACCTTGAAAGAAAATGAGCCACATGTGTCTTGGATCTCCTGTTCCATCAAACATTTTGAAATCTAGTTGGGAAAAACCAGAAGGGAATGGAACAGCATCTACCCATGCTGGGTAAGGTTTTGTAATTATTCAAAAGTTCTCATCTCTTTTTCTTTGACTTTCTTTACTTGTCTCCTCACCATATCATCAATCATGGCCATGAGCATTGGATTCATACCACCATTGGTTAGATCGAAGTAACAAGGACCATTGCCCCCTAAGGCTAGTGTGCTTTGTATGCCTACGGATGTCCCCACAACAGGTTGTGTCATTTGTTTGGGTGCACTTCCTGGTCCTGTCATTTGGGCCTGCAATTGTTGCATTTGCTCCAACATAGCAGCCATTTCCCGTTTTCTTCTCTCGAGTTGTTCTTGTAGGGCCACCACTTTTTCCTTGAGACCTTGGTCTTGTTGGACCTGCGAATTTTCACCTTCTTTCTCAACCTCAGTCATCATAACTGCGACTTTGTTGATATCTTTCAATTCATTGTTTCCAATATTCGTTGAAACAAACGAGATAGAATCATCTTGTTCGTATAAAGGATTATCAACCCCCACAATATTACTCATATTTGAAGCATCTGACTGCGATGCTTTGTTTTGAGCCTGACGGGTTATGAACCTTGTTACAGGCCCTTTTCTTATTCCCTCCATAGATAGTTCAACCAAAGTAGAAATATTTCCCAAGGGTTGCTTACCCTCCTCCACCTTGGATTTTCCAACAAAGACAGGACTTTCAATTTATTTTTGGGATTCATCTTTCGAGAGAGCCCTTTCAATAGCTCCTATAACATTTGTTGTCACTGTTCTTAGTTCCAGTTTCTTTAAGGCCTTATTTCTTCTTCGCCTTTGTCTTTTCGAAACTGGACCGGATGACATATCAAGTTGAGCCCCTAGGGGCATAGAAGGAACCGTTTGCGTTTTTGCAAACTCCTCATGAATTTTCAAAATGGTCCCTACATTTTTAGAGCGAACCAATTGATGTTGATTCAAATCCTGTTGGGCCAACCGGTGTTCCTTATTCAAACCTTGTCGGGCCAACGGGTGTTCCTTATTTGAACCCTGTCGAGCCAACGAGTGTTCCTTTGGCTCTTGAGAGTTGACTGAGATTTGGTTTGACTGATTTTGTGCTCTGAACAAAACTATCGGTTCGTAGGCCACAACTGTTTTTTCAACAACAAGGGCCTTTTTTCCATCAACAGGAGTTTGGGTCATTACCCTCCTCCCAATGGCCCTAATGATGGCCATGTTTTCAGCAGAGGCTTTCTTCTGGGCAAACTCCACCATTTTAATAGAGTCTTCTACCCTTTTGAGTAGTTGGGCCACAACATTTTTTGTTGCCCCCGTTGAAGCTGCAACAAAAGTCATAGTTGCAAACTGATTAGCCTCCTTTGCCTGAATTAGAAAGCCCTTCGTTCGGGCTGTGGCCCTCACAGTTGCGTACTGCTTTGACGCCTTCACATAATCTTCAGTAATCTTTCTCAAACTTTCAGCTTTCTGGAGAAGTGTGACTTTCTTTGTCACGCCAGTTACCTTCGGGACAACCAAGAGCTTTCGCTCCGGAGCCCCTTGGGTGATAGGGGAAAGAAGTGCATCTTTCCAAGATTTCGTTGGTTCTACCTTTGGGACAGCTAAGAGCATTCGCTCCGGAGCCCCTTGGGTGATGGGTGCTATCTCCACCCTTGGTGATTTCAGAACCACTGGATTGTAGGTTTGTCTCCTGACAGTTGCTTCAGCATTCCTATAACAAAAGAATACATCAGTAAGTTTCAACTATATATATATTTTGTTCTTCAAAAGATGGGAGGAGAAATAAGTCCCACTGGGCGTGCCAGAATTTGTAGACACAAATTTTAAAACATGAAGTGTTTCAACACATTTCAAAATTTATGTTACAAATGTCCATTGTTTAGTTTTTGGACTAAACAGTGTTGATTATTTGAATAGCAGGTTCTTATTTCCGATCTGTATTTCAGATCGTTAATTACAAATTTTATACAAATGAAACCTCCGATTAATGAAAAACAAAATAAACAACAAAAGACAATTTAAGAAAAATAAATATTTTATTGAAATTGTTATGAGTTTTCAACCCTCGAATACAAAATACAATTCTTGGGTTTGGAACCCTTTACCTATTCATCGCCATTAGCGTAGGCTCTTCAGTTCTCTAGGCTTCTCTTCTTCTTTCTTGTAACGATTTCTTTAGCTCTCAATTTCTTTCTCTCTCTCTCTCTCTGATCTTTTCACTTCTGATTTTCTGATCCCCCGTCTTGTGTGATGGTCCTCATATTTATGGAGGGCCATCAGGTGATAGGAATGCCTCATCTTCAATTTGAATTTCAAATTGAATGATAGCGTCATTTGAATTTTGAATAATAGTGCTATCTGGTTAATCGTATATTTGATTAGCCATTTAAATTTTGAATAATAGCGCTATCTGGTTAATCGTATATTTGATTAACAGGATTGATCTTTGGGGTTTCATCCTGTGTTGTCCTTGCTGTAGGCTCTACAGGTGTCATCTTTCGTAGGCTCCACGTGTCATTTACGCATCTTGAATAACGTCGTTGAGATACGACGTCATTTTATTTATGTACTTCAATGGATCATGTTGATCTTTTTTTAGGAAGTGATTACCTACAACCTTCCTATCTTAAGCTCTATACGTGTCATAAATTTAGTTGAAATTTATGTGCCAACAGAGAGCTTGAAATCAAAATTAAATAGAGCAATATAGAAATCACTATTGAGTTCTCCAATTAATGTTTATCATCTAAGTAAACCAGAATAAGACATTAAACCTTGCTTGAGTGCAAACCATAGTAAACCTTACTTGGGTGCAAGTAGTTCTTACACAAGTCCCAGAACTCATCTCTGTCACATGACACAAATAAATGAGAAACAAATTAACAATATTTATGACAAAGACGTGGTTGTTCTAGATTCTAAATTAACAATGTTTATGACAAAGAAAGAAATAACATACAAGATGACAATGGTAAAAGGAAAACAGGGACACAGATTGGTAAAGTTATAATCAAACCTGACTTGAAGAAGTGTGAATAAGGAATAACCCTTAACATCAGTGTGCATGTCAAGCACAATTGCTGCTAATTGTGTTAATCCCAGTGCCTCCATATCAATCAACTTCTTGATCCTAAAACAAATTTAAGATTTTACAAAATCATTTTATACAACTTAATATGTTTAATGAACCCAAACCAAAAGGACTAAAAAATAAAGATAAATGATATTTCACTTGTCACCACAACAGCATAATCGACAAAGTAAATTGAAATGCGAATCCTGCTAATTAAGGAGAAAAAAAATTATGAATTAGATCTGCATAATGGAATGGAGAAGATCCATTCCAAAAACACAAATGAACTAAAAATAACAAGATTCTTTGTTTGAGTGAACAAGGAAATAAATGCACAGGAAGTAAAAAGGATGAGAGTAAGTTGGCCCCTATGGATCAAGTCCTATAAAAAGAGGTTTTCCCCTCCTTGGGCAGCAAGCTATTTTCAAAAGATATACAGTTTCTCTATACACCAGAGGCTCTCCTCCATCGGTGTCACTCTCTCTCTCTAAGATTGCTTCAGCTCCCTCCCTCTCCAACTACAAAGGGCGAGCACCAGCTTAGTGACTACTACGATTTTCAGAGGACTCACAGTCTGTCACATCATCAATGACCGCTCACAATGCAAAACCAAACAAGTTACACAAAAACAAACACAGGGGTAGTAAACTAAACTAAAAAGAAGTTGAAAGTTATATACAAGGCAACGTGATACAACTTGCTTGCATAACGACTTAGAAAAACTCAAGGATGAAGATAAGAAAATACCAAATGAAGAAACCTAAATTTGGCATGTAGGTTTGATCAGAAAGGGTAAGAGAATCATGCCCTAGTGCACTGCTTGCAGCACTATCAATTTATTACTCTCACTTCTTTTTAACCTTATTCCAACTAAAATACATTGCCTCATAAATTTAGCTCCCAAAACAAAGACTAGTTTACCAACCTATCTCAAAGACCCAAAAATAATCAAGGACCTTGACAGACTAAATGGGTAACATTCTAGCCAGAGATGCCTTACAAAGCCAGTGCCTTGACAAAATATCAAATAAAAAAAACAGGCTAAGATCACTTACCTGCTTGGTGTCCCACTAGCAATATTAACACGGTTCTTTAAAAAGGACCCCTACATCAAATTAAAAGGAATAATGATAAATAAATGCATACGTTCTAAATCTACTCTAATTTAATGAATAGAAAGTAAAAGAGAATGAAGAGGATAGTTCAGAAGTTGTATTCAAATAATACTTTCTTTTTGGTGCATGTCAAAATAGCAGAGTTACAAGTTCATAAAGGCCTAAAGAAAATAAATCAATGAGTCATATTGTTGAAAATGTTTTTTTTTTCTTTTTCTTTTCTTCTTCGTATCTAGGCAGACCAATGACTAAAGAAAAAATATACTAACACTGATAATCTCCAACACCAAAATTGTTCACTCTCAAATTTATTTACAATTTTTAATAATCGTAACAGTGTTGCTCTCCATTATTCAAAATTTTAATGATAATTTAAGTTGTCATAGTACACCATTTAAATAAGGAAGGATTAAAAAAATATTTACAAAAATATGATAAATATTATAAATATTAATAATTAAAATCATTATTCTTTTATAAATATTTTTTCCTAATCTCACTAATGAATACTTCACCCTTTTAAATATCTCAACAATTTTCCTTTTATATGCAAATTTTATATCAATTTCCATCAATTAAGAAGCAGTATAATGTAAGTCATTTAAATGTTAAACGCGTTGGTGGTGCAAAATCTAGTCATTCCACAACTTGTAGCTTATAAAGACTCATCACCAAACCATTATTAAAAATAAAAATCCAATTCCTCTTCTTCAAATCCATTACTTATCTGAAACTCTCTTGTAAGTAAGTGGGAACATTGTGCACTAGATACAACCTTTTAACAAGTGCACGTTTATCACCAACAATTAAAAATAGATAAAATAACTATTTTTTTTTTAAATCAAAAAAAACATAAAGCTTAGTCTCTAGAAACAAGATAATGGCCAACAATCACAAGAATTTCCAATGGAATGTCTTTTCAAAATTTTCACAATGCCTTTCACATAAATCTGATGATTCATTAGTGTGGAGTATAGATTTTAAGCTAACTGTTCAAAGAGAATATTTCTATGATGATGATGTTGATAATAGTTTCAATTAACTGTGAATCTCAACACAATCAAAGCAGGGCACTATCAAAATGCTAGCAACAAATTATTGCTAACTGGCTTCACTAGGATACTAATTTCGCCAACTGGTCAGTTTTGCATCAATCAAATAATAAATTGGAGTATGCACAACCATTTCATACATACTTTTTATTATCATGAAATAAATTCAATTTCATATCGAAAATAGAACAGCTAAGGAAATCAAAATTTATGAGAAGAAGGTTATATATACATACATATATATACATACATATATATACATATATCTTCAAATACGAATTACAGTGAGGAAAAATGAATAAATTGGCGAAACCGAAGCTTGTACCTGTAGCAGATTGATTCAAACCAAAGCTTGTTTCCAGAATCAGACTACCTGGGGGAAAAATCAATAGATTGACGAAAAAGTGATCGAATTACAATGAGTTCAGATGAAGAAGTTGAATACGAATTACAGTGAGTTCATTGAGTTCAAGTGATCGAAGTAGAGAGATGAATAAGTTGAAATACGAATGAATGATTCGAAGAGACTCACTGAGACGAGACGAGAGAGAGAGAGTTCATATCGTTGGAGATCTCTTCTTCAGACGACCATGGTGATCTATAGAGCAAAATCGAGATAGGGAAATCAGATTCTCTTCCTTAGACACGATCGAGCGAAATCAGATTTGGGAGAAATGAGAGTCTAGGGCAAGTTTTACACAATCAGATTTGGGGGAAATGAAGAAAAATATAAATTGGGCTGAGTGGTTCCCAATAGTGGGCTCGCAAGTCTTTGCTTAGGTTGATTTGCGTTGCAAATAATTTTTTTGCGACGATCAAATAATCAGTCGCAGTAATCAATCGCAAAAAAATAGACGTAAAAAGTAATTTTTCTAATAGTGTAGAGAATAAAATGGTAATTGCTGATATTGTCATTCAAATCAAAAGTGCCATTGATGTGGTTTATATATATATGTGTCAGTGTATATTATTTTTGTCAAAAAATTTCTATGAATATCATTTTTCAGCACTTTTAAAACTTAGAATTTTGGGTGGTGTTTCCAAGAAAGAGGTATTATTTATTTATTTATTTTTATTTGATGCATCTTGATAGGTTCATAATCGGAATCTCCTTTTAAAAGTTAAAGGATAAAAAGCAGCTTTACTAATGCTTTACAAATGATTATAAAAAAACATTGTATATTTAAAGAACATCACCCTGCTTAATTAACTCCATCATCTGTTTGAGAGAGAGAGAGAGAGAGATGAAAGAGCATCTGTCACTATGCAGGTTATGTGCTATCTTGCTGCTTTCGGCACTGACTTTCAAAACAATTGCCAATTCCACTTCAAACCCAACTCTGCCCCCAGAACAAGGTAATGAAATAGAGTTATTTTATTTTAATGATATATAGTTAAAAAAATCAACTTCTTTCTTCATACTTTTGCTAATTACGCACTTCTATTATACTTTATAACAAAAATTTATACTGGGTGCCATTAATTAATTTTATGATATGCATTTTATTTTGGTTATATATGATATGTTCCAGTTATTATTGTAATCTTTAATTATGACCTATCATGTAATGTTTTAAAATGATGTATATGTCTTCACAATAGCACTGAACGTTGTAATCAAACTTGAATCTCTTGAAATGACTTCGTAAGACCTACATTCACAATTCAAGCTTATCAACGGTGGGTATGTGCCAGAAAACCCCTTCAATACTTAAGTTAGTTCTCTTAAGATCAATATCTGAAAAACTCTGAATTCTGTAAACAAAGTTGCATTACCTGGATGAGGTTAACTCGCCTTTATATGCTCCATACGATAGAATCCTAATAACACTCTAATTCCTCTTTCTAGAATCTTACTAGGAGTCAACCTCCTAAATGGTAACACCTATCCTTTAGTACCCTGACAGCACAAATCCAAGTGAAGCATTCCAACTAAATTGGCAGTCGGACTAAGCAAACTATCTCCTCAGTTGCATACAGTTTACGAAACTACATCGACCAAGTCTTGCTAACTTTAACTAGGTCAATCGAGCCAAAGCTGATCAATGGAGTCACGCTATGTCTGCCCAGCTCATACCAATGCTAGGTCTACCAACAGTCAATGGCCTAGCTAGGCAGGTCAAAATTCATGTTAGGCCAGCCAAAGCCCATACTTGAACTATGCAAAGTTTGTCCGTTCAACACGCCAACCCAATTCTGCCCGGCTAAAAAAGAAGACGAAAGATTAGGCGGTTATGCAACTATTATCTTAAATGAGTGTTTGGAGGTAACTTTAAAAAATAAATAAATAAATAAATAAAATAAAATAAAATTTCTTTAGTGTTATTTTTTTAAAAAAATATATCAAATTTTTTTTTTTTTAAATCCGTCTTATATAGACGAATCTATATATATATATATATATATAACTTCAATAAGTTCAAAATTAAAAAAAAAAACAAAAACAAAAACAAAAAAACCAACAGAATAATTACCAAAAATCAAACCCCAAACACCCACTGTCCAAGAAATCATTCTTCTTGTCATCTTTTAAGTTTATGCGTACATCTGATTAACGAAAATCATATAATTTAATTGTATTTTTTTTTATAGTTTATTCTTAAAATTATACTTGATGTGCCTTTTAAAATAAAATTAAAACAAAAAAAAAAAACAAATATGATTATATTTAATTATTGAATAAATTAAATTTTTATCATGAATGCTTTATACATAACTCAAAAATATCATAATGGGCCACATCAAGTTTGGAGTGGTTGTTGTGCACTCCGCGCAACAATGATTATTGTGTGGCCTATTAAATCTATTTTGGATCCATTTAAATGATTCAAACGATTTAATTTTTAGAATATATTAAATAAAATATATGTACAAAAAATTTAATTAATCAAACTGCCGATATATGATTAATTTGATTTTTTTACAAATTTATTTCATGTACTGTAAAATGTCAACCGTTTGGAATCATAAGAGACCCAACACACTCTTGGGACGTCTCTCAAACAATTGGTCTGCAGCAAAAATAAAAAAAATAAAAAGAAATAAATAATCACCAAATCAAACAACACCACAACACCCATATCTAACACAAATAAAAAAAGAGTTCGACTTTTCTCAAGTTGGAAATTCAATTGGAAAGAGTATTTGAGCTTAGTAGATTCATTATTAGTTCAATCTAGGTGATCCGAACTATCCATGTTTTAGGATTCGTTGAGAACAATAAACATATAAAAAATCAAGATAATTGGATTTTGGTAGCTATATGTTTGAATCACATTTGTCTTAAAAAAGTAAACAGCTATTTTTGAAATTATATCTGCTGTCCATTTTTTTAAGCCAAATGTGATTCAAAGCTGAATGATTCGCTTCACTGCTCGAGCGGACAAAAGACCGCTTGAGAGGTCAAACCACTTTGACTTTCTTCTTAGCAAACAAGGAATGCTCAAGACATGGAATGCAAGCACAAACTCTTTTACACAGGCACAACTCGGGTTAGATTCGCATCTAAACACTCACAGCCTCACTAAAACAAAAGAGCGAATAAAATTATAACTGAAAGGAATTTTGTCAAACGGAATTATCAATTACAAAAACCTAACAATAAGTATTCAGGGCCGGCCCTGGGCTAAGGCCGGTGAGGCCTGTGCCTAAGGCACCAAAAATTAGGCCCAAAAAAGGGCCTCAAATTTAGTCTTACACTATATTAAAAATTTAAAATGGCCCAATTCTATTTAATTAATTTAGGCCATTTTAAAGGGGGACCTCAAAAAATCTATTTGGCCCAATTGATAAAAGACCCAATTAAAAAATATTTATAAGTTTTAGTTGTTAGTCCAATTAAAAAAATAAAATATAAAATATATGTATATGTATTAGTCGTTAGTCTAATTTTGTGTGGCCTATTTTTTTCTCTCTTTATGGCCCAATTATGTGTTTTTTAGTATTTTTTTAAAAAAATATTTTACACAATTTTTATTTATTTATTTTGTAAATACATCTAATTTAGATACACTTAAAAACTATAATATTTATATATATTTTTTTAAAAACGTTACCAAATACAAAAAATATTAAAAAATATGAATTGTAATCTCAGACAATTATTTTTGAAAACTCTAAACCAAATAGAGTGATTTTTATTTTTATTTTTTTTAAATATCTAAAAAGGCCCCGAAAAATTATTTCGCCTTAGGCTCCCGAAAACTCAGGGCCGGCCCTGTAAGTATTCAAGTAACTTTTTATAGAACGATAACTCCAACATTATCAAAATAAATAATTAAAATTATACTTTAATTTTAAATTAAATTTATAATTATTCTTTTTATAATATGCATTGTACCATCAAATATTTTTTTTAAAAAATAACACATACATTGCACAATCAATTGCTAGTCTGTACTATTATACAAAACAAAAGTTGAAGTTAATATCTCAAAACTTTTACTTTTTTGTATGTAAAGAATACCCTTTTTCCTTCTTTTTTTTTTTTTTCTTTTTTTCTTTTTTAAATCTATCCATAGTTCCATTATCACTTAAAAATTAATTCACAAAATAATATTGGTTAATAATTGTTACTTGAATTTTAAATTTTTTATTTATATAACTCACGTATTTGCATGGATAAAATCGCTTGGGTGTGTATATATATTCCTTTTTCTTTTTCAACACATTTGTTTTACTTCTAAAATCTAATCAATCATATTTATTTATTGAAGAAATCATAAAAGAAAAAAAATTGTAAGATTTGATCTCAGTAACAAATAAAATTTTAATATTTTTTAATTATTTTAATTTAAATTCTGAACTTTTAAAATAGTATTAATTCTAACTATTGGTTTGTTTTCGTTAGTTATAGTTAATGGAGAATTGGCAATATAGACAATTCAATCACTTTATTTTCCTTTTATTTTTGTTGATAGCTACTTCCAACCTTCATGGTCGTTGATCATCACCCTTCCTCTTTTCTAATCCAATGCCATCCCTCTATCATTTTTTCTCCAACACCACTACTCCTATCATTCTGCAGTTCACTACCACCCATCACATTACTTCCTTGGTCCATAATCGCCCCTGTCATCTAGCATCATAAGCAAAAAGTAATTAAATTATTTAAGTTATTCTTATTAACTAACAAATGGTTATAATTGATAATATTTTAAAAAATTAAGAGTTTAAAGTGAAATAATTAAAAAATTAAAGTTGAAGGTTTTACCTATAAATCTCATCCTAAGGAATGGTGATTTGTCTATTCCTAAGAATTTTCTTATAGACCAATTAGTCCAATTTGTTTTGGAAATGTAGATTTAATATATTATTTAAAAATTTAATTTACGGTTATACCCTTATTTTTATTATATTTCCTTTTTCTTCTTCTTTTTATTTTTTATTTTTTATTTTTTTATTTTATTATTATTATTTTTTTGTGATAGAAAAGTAAGATACACAACCTATGAGATTCAAATTTGGAATGAATTTTTATATGTAAATCTTTTTTATTTGGAACAAGTTAAAATGTGAGATTCTTTAAACATTTCAAAAGAAGTACAAAAATGACTTAAAAAGTGGGATTCTTCAAAAAGTTCAAAAAGATGTGAGATTCTTCAAACATTTCAAAAAATCTTCTTAGTAAGCTTTGGATAAATGTATAATTTCAAATTGTAACATTTCAATATAACACTCGAACGTAATACTCCAATGTAACACTCCAAAAAAACTGTAGCATATTTTTCCTAAACGTAACACTCTAATGTAACACAAAAAACTCCTTAATGTTTTTTTTTTTTTTAAACGTAACACTCTAATATAACACTTCAAAAAAGGATATGGAATTCTTCAAACCATTCCAAAAGGAGTATAAAAATTTCTTAGTAAGTTTTAGGCAAATATATAATTTCAAACTGTAAGTATTACGTTTGGAAAACATATACTAAGGATTTTTTTAGTATTTTTATGTGTGTTATATTGAAGTATTACGTTTGAGATTACATTGATTGGAGAGTTACATTTTGAAAATTTACACTAAGGAGTTTTTTATATATTACATTGGAGTATTACATTTAAGAAAAATACACTAAGAAGTTTATTTAGAGTGATATGTTGTTACGTTTGGAAAAGTACACAAAGATTTTTTTTAGTATGTTACATTATTTGAAGTCTTACGTTCTTATTTGTAACGTGGGATTTCTAGCAGAATGAAGGAAAATCCAAAATCTCTATAGTGCGAATTATCCAAATGTTGGTTTCACATTTGAATTTTATTTTTAAAAAATTAAACCAAACGTATAAGTGACTATACTTTTGTGTAATTTCTATTTTAATGGGACTTTTAAATTTATAAAAAGTAAATAAATATATAAACAATTTATAAAATCACATTTTAAAATTTACTCCACCCATTAAAGTTTAATTTGTTAACGGAGTTAAATCTTACAATTATTTATTTATTTATGGTGCTTTTCGTTCATGTGCCTCTATTCATTTGCAGTGGACGCTATCAATACCCTACTTCCACGGACATCAAGGCTTGCTGATGATAGATTCTCAGCTTCCGATTGCAATAACAAGTTCGCCAATTTTGTGTATTGCAACTGTGACGAGACAATGTGCAATGTTACAGAACTGTACGTGTTTCTTAAGCAACTATCAATTTTCCGTTTATATTTATAAAAATTAAGTTTAAAATTTTAAGAAAAAGATAACTTAGGTTGCGTTTGATAACATTTACGTTTTTTATTTATGTTTATAAAAAATTTATAAACTAGTTTTTGTTTATTTTTAAAAAAACATAAACTACAAACGCGTTTGATTTGAACAAAATGTTTGAAAAATTTTAAAAACATAAATTAAAAAAATATGTTTGTTCAGGCCTAAAATATTTATATTTATTTTTTATTATTTATGACATTGGGACCATACACATCATAATTGAAAAAAAATTAATTAAAAAATTAATTGAAAAAAAATATTTGAAAAACAAATATAAAAATTAATTGAAAAAAAATAATTTGACAAAAAAATTATTTGAAAAAAAAAATTGAAAATAAAATTATTTGAAGAAAAAATTTGTTAGTCAATTTTAAATTTCTGTTTAAAAACCAACGTAAACTCATTTTTTGAGTTTACTTTTTTTCTCAAATTTATAAATTGAGACAACCATTTATAAATAATAATAAAAAATTATCAAACAAGTTTTTATGAAATTTTTTTGAATTTTTATAAATATAAACTGAAAACGAAATAGTTACTAAACATGCCCTTAATATTTTATTTTATTTTTAAAAACTTGTGAACTGCTTACAAAATTAGGAGATGCTATTATATGCACTTCCTAACAACACGGTAAAATTTTACAATATAAATCATAAAATGATATATAACTTTCTCAAGACAAAAAGAAATGAGGACAAATATTTATTTATATAATCAAAAAATTAGAAATTTGCGTCAGATTTCTATGACACTAAAAGTTTCCTTCTAATTAAAGTCCTTAGAATTTCAAAATTTAAAGAGTACTGCTATTAGCACCCTAATTATTACTTCAGACCCCTACTTACAAAATTCAAAACCTTAGAAATTTCTAACAACCCCCCAAATAATATTAAAAGTATCCTTTTAAAAACATCAAACCCACCAAAATGCACACCCCTAAAAACCCTTCATCTCCCAAAACTCTTAATAGTTGAACTCACCAATCTTCCTCTCACCGTCAAGGGAGTTGCGCTGTTGATATCACCGTCGTTGATCTCTCCGTCGTCGATCTCTATCACAGCGGATCTCTCATTACCGACCTCTCTCTGTCATCGATCTTGCCGCCGTCATGTTCAGAACTATGTCGCTGAACAAATTGCCTATGTTTAGACCTGTGTTACAAAATAATTTGTATATGTTTGGACACATTTTACCAAACATTATAAAAATGTAAAGTCATGCATTTGTGAATAAATTTGACCCATCAAAGTCTAACAAACAAAGATAAGTATAAATCAACCAGTTTGACTAACAAATAAAACTAAAATTCATCACATAACCAAAACATAGGTGCACATTACAGTTACATCCAAAGTTCCGAATATATGAATAAAAAAGTTCGAATAAGTGCCGAACAAATGAATAATATTCGGTTAGACGTTTTCGAACTAATTCCTTTAATTTTGCCTTGTATTGCCATTTTTTTGACATACATTCGGGAGTTCAATACCTAAAAAATGTCAAATAGTTTTCACCTTTTTTTTTTTTTTTTGTATTTTTGTGTTTTTTTAAAAACTTATCATTACAAGGTCAACCTCCTATGAGCTGTGAACATCATCCTAGCTATGAACCTCCTCCGAGCTTATATTATGATGCTTCATTCATCTAGACATCAAATACAACAGCACAATATACCAAGATAATTACAATATCTATTATGAAAGCTCTCTTTCTCATTGAACTATTGATTAATAGTACAAAATTTAGTATGAAACCTTACCTTTCAACGAGTTAGAGGAGGTTATAACAAATGCCTCATGACTTAACAGTTTTTAGTTCAAAGTTTTCAAAGAACAAAAAGACTCATAGTCCCAAAAGGGAATAAATACATTTTAAGCACTATGTTCCATATACATCATGTCCTTAGCAAAAACAAAAGATTTGATCACTTCTAATTTTTTGGGGTAGTTGTTGCTCTCCAAATCCTGAAAGTTGTTAGATAGGAATGAGCAATAGCTCAGTAAAAAATATATTTAACCAAGTATATGAACATTTAATTTAAAATATGCATGATCATAACCAATACCCATGACTACTAATTTCCCAATTTCATAGAACAATGCACAACCTTACATTTAATTCCACATTTCTCCGTTCTCACACGGATGGCTAGTGGGCACCTCAACTCTTTTACATTTGTTGTCCTTACACGTCCGGGCATGTGGACACCTCAAAACATCTGCACATTTGTTGTCCTCACTTGACCGGGCAAGTGGGCACCTCAATTGCCCCGCGCGGGTAAAGCCATAGCATACAACAGTAACATTCCAAAACTTGATTTTCATCACAACACAAAGAACCCCAATACCCTTCCAATTTACCCATCAATTTCTCTTCCATTACCATTTATGACCCATGAACAACATTAGGGTTTCCCAAAAATTTTAGGGCTTTTCCTTTCATTTCTTTATTTTCCTTGATTCATGCTTTTTACACCATCTTTAATTAGTAGATACTCAAATCCTTCACCAGGTTTTGTCAAAACTGACTATTACCATTAATGTCCATTTATGTGTATATATATCATCCATTCCAAATCATATATCCATTCCATAAGATTTACACACATTTAAACCAAATTATAGATATACAAGGATAAAAATATTCCTACCTCAAAGTTGTGAGAGAAGAGATGAAAACCCAAAAGATGAACTTCCACAATAATGAGATTCAATCGGTTTAAAATAAAGCCCTTGATAAGATGAACAACATTGATGAAGGAGGAAGGTTGGATTCTAGCTAAAAATATATGAAATTTAGTGTTTAGAAGCTAGGGTTTTCGAAAAAGGGATTTAGAGAGAGAAAAGTGAAAAAGTGAACTCAAAAAGTGTTTAGATTGAAATTTAAAACTGTTGTCCCAAATAGACCGCTTGACCGAACTTTCCATCGCTCGAGTGATGCATATAACACAAACAGACTGCTCGAGCAAACTATCCACCACTCGAGCGGTAAACGTAAGGTCTTAGAAGTTTTATAGAGTTGCAGTGAAACTACTGGAAGCTTGATATCTTCACTCGAGCGACCACTATACCGCTCGAGCGGTCTCGCCGGCAAACGAGTAAGATACTAGAAGCTCTGTTTATTCGCTCGAGCAACTAATTGACCGCTCGAGTGGTCACTCAAAACAAGCTGTTACATTCTACCTCCTTAAAGAATTTTTTCCCCGAAATTTTGTGATTCTTGCTAAAACAATACCAACAATCCCCAAGAAGACTAACATCATATTGACAACGGTCCCAACATGCATAATATAATTGAGAGAGGACAAAATCAAATCATAGCTCATATAATGAAATGAAAGTTTGAGTTTTTATGAAAATAACACTTTTCTATCACACCTTCTTCACAAATCAAAACACATAACACGCAGGAAAATAATAAATCGTCCGAATTACACATCATTAAACAAATCAGGATATTTCTCACGGACCTCGACTTCTCGCTCCCAAGTATCTTCTTCCATCCCGTGGTGGTGCCACAATACCTTTACTGAGGGAATAACTTTACCTCTCAAGAGTCCAAGATCCTTACTGGTCTCTCTTCATAGGTGGCATTTTCATCTACTTCTAGAGTTGTCCAATTCAAAACATGGGAAGGATCAAATTCATACTTACGGAGCATGAAAATGTGAAATACATCGTGTATCCCGGAGAGTTGTGGTGGTAATGCAAGACGGTAAGTTACTTCTACCACCTGTTCTATAATATCAAAAGGGCCAATGAACCTAGGTGACAATTTTCCACTTCACCCAAATCTCATCAAACCCTTCCTAGGTTTTCTTCTCTGGTCAGCATAACTCTTCTGTCGGCTTTGAGCTATGATTAACCTCTTCTGAATAAGAGCCACTTTCTCGGTGGTCTCATGAACTAATTCGGGTCCAAGCATGGATTAATCCCCCACCTTGGTCCAACACATAGGTGATCTATACGGACGCCCACATAAGGCTTCGAAAGGTGTCATCCCGATGCTAGCCTGATAATTATTATTGTAGGCAAACTCTACTAGAGGCAAGTGCCTCTCCTAAGAACCTTTGAAGTCTAATACACAAGCTCTCAACATATCTTCTAGAATTTGGATGGTGTGCTCGGATTGTCCGTTCGTTTGAGGGTGATAGGTGGTGCTGAAGGTTAACTGTGTACCCATAACGTTTTGCAAACTCTGCCACAACCGTGTCGTAAAGTGAGGGTCTTTATTCGAGATAATACTCACCAGAATCCTGTGGAGTCGAACAATCGTTCTAACATATAGTTCGGCCAAATAATCAACCGAATCACTCGTATACATAGCAAGAAAATGAGCTGACTTAGTCAGTCGATCAACAACTACCCAAACTGCATCATTACCCTTTTACATTCTAGGAAGAACCAAGACAAAATCCATAGTGATGTGCTCCCACTTCCACTTGGTTATTGGTAAGGATTGCAATAACCTGATTGACTTTTGGTTATCTGCTTTGACTTGTTAGAAGGTTAGACACTTAGATACAAACAATGCCACATCTCGCTTCATCTCTCTCCACCAAAATTGACAGCTAATATCACGGTACATTTTTTGTGCCTCCTGGATGCATTGCAAGGCGTGAATGCTGATATTCTTGAAGGACTTCGTCTCTACAAGCTTCTAGCATAAAGAGGCGGTCTAGATATCGAACACTAGCATCATAATGTACCCTTAAACCCTTCTTCTCCTTTCTTTGAGATATTTTTCCTCGGATTACCTCCACTTCTAAATCACCCTGTTGTGCTTCTATAACCCGTGTTACGAGTGTTGGTTGTGCAAGGATAGTAAACAAGGTGGCATATTCAGGGGACTCGCTAAGGTGAAAGTCAAATTCGCTCAAGTCACGTAACATCTCCGTTCCTTCATGGCAAGACTAGCAACAGTGCTCATGAATTTTCTACTTAAGGCATCGACCACCACATTGGCCTTTTCCGAATGATAGTGCAATTCAAAATCGTAGTCTTCTATAAACTCTATCAACCTCATCTGATGTAGATTCAAATCTTTTTGGGAGAACAGGTATTTAAGGCTTTTGTGGTCCGAAAACATGTCAAATTTCTCTCCATATAAGTAGTGCCTCCAAAGTTTTAAAGCAAAGATAACTACTGCTAACTCTAGGTCATGAGTTGGATAGTTCCTGTCATGAGTTTTCAGCTGACGCAACCCATATGCCACAAACTTACCTTCTTGTATCAAAACCCATCCCAAAGCTTCTCTAGAAGTATCATAATAGATAGTGTCACCCAACCCTCTCTTTGGAATAATCAAGATTGGTGCGGTAGTTATCCTAGTTTTCATTTCTAAGAAAGATTTCTCGCATGCCTCACTTCAAACGAACTTCACGCCTCTTCTAGTTAACCTAGTCAATAGAGAAGCTAGAGTAGAAAAATCTTTCACAAACCGTCTGTAATAACCAGTGAGGCCCAAAAAGCTATGAATTTCAAAGGCATTCTTTGGTCTTTCCCAATGTTGCACAACCTCTATTTTTAAAGAATCCATCGTGACCCCATCCCTAGAAACAACGTGACCCAAAAATTTCACTTCGGAAAGCCAGAACTCACACTTCTCATACTTAACATACAATTGGTGTTCTCTAAGTAATTGTAAAACAATACGGAGGCATCACTCATGCTCTTTCTCGAAAGGTAAATAAATAAGGATGCCATCTACAAAGACTACCACAAATTTATCTAGATATTCACGAAAGACTTGGTTCATAAAGTCCATACAAGTAGCAGGGGTATTAGTCAAGCCAAAAGACATTACAAGAAATTCACAGTGGCCATATCGAGTACGAAAGGCCGTTTTTGGTATATCTTCTTCTTTTACCCGCAACTAATGATAACCCGATCTTAGGTCTATCTTTGAGAAATGGTGGGAACCCCTAAGTTGGTCGAACAGATTATCTATCCTAGGCAACAGATATTTGTTCTTAACCGTAATCCTATTTAACTTACGGTAATCGATACACTACTGCAACGAACCATCCTTCTTCTTAGCAAAGAGAGTCGGTGCTCTCCACGGCGAGATACTAGGGCATATAAAGCCCTTATCTAATAACTCTTGTAACTCCTCCTTTAAGACAAGCAACTCTACTGGCACAAACCTATAGGGTGACATAGAGATGGTTTCCGTGCCGAGCACCAAGTCTATAGAAAACTCGACCTCACGATGAGGTGGTAATTTGGTGAGGTCCTCAAGAAAGACATCAGAATATTCACAAATTGTTCTAGTGAATACACCTCGAATCCTACCATTCCCATCATCCAGGAAAGCTGCAAGAAGAGAGCTAAGTTCGCCTCCACTACATGGGTCATACAACGGTGACAACAATCTATCGGTTCTATCCCCTAAAAAACAAAAATAATCACCTTGTGATGTGCACGCTGTAACTCTCCTACGGTAACAATCTATTACAGCACGGTAAGAGGACAGTCAATCCATGTCGAGGATAACATCAATACCTGACATGTCTAGTAACACAAAACTGAAAGGAAACCAACGATGAACAACCTCAATCACACACTCATGACATCCCTGATTCAAGACAATCTTACCCCCAACAAGTGACTCTACCATAAATGGAGACTTTAGTTGTTCACTTTCTAACCCTAAAGTATATGTGAATGCAGATGCTATGAATGAGTGTGACGCTCCGGTATCTATCAACACGTTAGCCCAAGTATTGGAGATAATGGATGTACCTCTCACTACCGATAGTCCGAAAGATGACTTGAATGATGTAATGGCATAAACTCACCTCTATGGTCCCTGGTCACTCTATCTCCCCTCTGAACGTAGGCCGGTTACATCGATTGTGCAAAAGTGGCCCCCTATACTGCCCTAGATGCCTATCCAGATTGAACTGGCTGATGAGTTTGCCACTGAGTCTGACCTGACGAAAAATCTCTCACTGATCAGAACCCTGAAGCATTAGCTGTCCTGGCTATCTATGGACAAGACCTTTTCATATGACGCACTGGCTACACTAATAACAGACATAAGATTGACCTCCACCCGGTGTTTAGCTTTGAAAACGAGCCGAATTTTGGCGTTGTTGACCACCCCCTAGTGGACATGCAACGGACTTATGACCTTGTTCACCACACCGATAACAAGTAACTCTGTTTTGCCCCGTACTATCTATACTCTTCCTTGGTCTTGGAATCGATGACATGACTTGTAGTGGTGGTGACTGAAAAGACGAAGAGCCCCTCTATTTTTTGCATAATCTAGTGTCCTCCCGAGACTCTGAAAACCTTTGCCTCTTAACCCGTCGTCTTTTTTCATCGGCCTTCAACATTACTTTTACATGTGCGGTGGACTCCACTAATTTATCATAATCTCAGATCATGTTTCCCATGACTTTCATCAAAATTTCTAGCCTCAACCTTTTTTCAAACTCTAAACACCGGCGTTCTTCAATCGCTACAAGGTCAGGTACAAAATGGGATAGGCTAGTAAAGATGGCCTTAAACTCTGCCACTGTAGAATCAAATTGTTCAAGCTCCTCAAATTCCCTTCTTAGTTGTTCCCTAGCGGTAGGAGGAAGGTACTTCTCCTGAAAGGCATGAGAAAATGACTCCCAAGTGTGCTCGATTCAGCCTTTGGCGTACTTCTTTCATTAGCCTACATCCCCCTTCAACTGGTAGGTAGCAAGTGCTACCCAAAGTTCACCCTCATAGATATCTAAGATCTCGAACAACTTAGTGATTTGGTCCAACCATTCATCAGCCTTTAACGGCTCGATGC
This sequence comes from Camellia japonica, assembly GCA_030407325.1. NCBI lineage: Eukaryota > Viridiplantae > Streptophyta > Magnoliopsida > Ericales > Theaceae > Camellia > Camellia japonica. Next base: position 69,226,830 of record JAPPVO010000014.1, on the reverse strand, counting down.
TGCCATGAAATTCAACAGGTTGGAATGGAAGAACTCTTTTTTCAAAAACGAAAGCCTTGACTCTCCTTCAACCATCCTAGTGGCTTGCTCGGCTCTAATAATTTCTATAGACTCCCTAAGTGCCCCGGCCATTTCTCGAGCCAACGCCCTCATTGCGTCTTGGGTCGATGTGGTAGCCACGTTATTCTAACCCACTCATTCTTCTTGTGGAAGGATCTCTAGTTGGACCGGAATGTTTTGACTGTCCCGACGAGGTCTGCCACAGCCTCTATCACGTCCAAACATCCTATAAGAATTAGAGATAATATTTTAAATTTGGGACTAACGATCTCGCACTTCATTTCGATCGTCATAACGAACTAGCATGAAACCACGTATACACCTAAGTCATAGTAGACAATCTACATATGCACCTTGTCACAAATAGCACATACAAATCACCTACCCAAGATATTAACCTGTTCCACGATGCCCAAATATTTCCAAATGGGAAAAGCATCGATCATGTGCTTTTCCAAAAGGACTTCGATGCGAATGGTGAACGCAAGTCGTATCCGAGAAGTTTGATCCCATACCCACATAATCAGATAAACACCTAATCATATAACAGTTAATATTTCTTCCTGGCATAGCAAACCTACCACTACCCACGAGCTCAAGGCATTCAAACCCAGTTAGCTCTGATACCAATTTGTAATGCCCCCATAATAATTCCAACTAGACATCAAATACAATATGCACAATATATCAAGATACTTACAATATCAATTCTAAAAGCTCTCTTTCTCATTGAACTATTGATTAACAGTTACAAATTTTAGTGTAAAACATATAGTTCAATGAGTTAGAGGACGTTATAACAAATGCCTCACGGCTTACAAGTTTCTAGTTCAAAGTTTTCAAAGAACAATATGTTCCATATACATCATGTCCTTAGCAAAAACAAAAGATTTGATCACTTTTAATTCATTAGGGTAGTTGCTGCTCTCCAAATCCTGAAAGTTGTTAGATAGGAATGAGCAATAGCCCAGTAGAAAATATATTTAACCAAATATATAAACATTTGATTTAAAATATGCATGATTGTAACCAATACCCATGACTACTAATTTTCCAATTTCATAGAACAATGCATAACCTTACATTTAATTCCACATTTCTCCGTTCTCACACGGATGGCTAGTGGGCACCTCAACTCTTCTACATTTGTCGTCCTTACACGTCTGGGCATGTGGACACCTCAAAACATCTGCACATTTGTTGTCCTCACTTGACCGGGCAAATGGGCACCTTAATTTCCCACGTGGGTAAAGCCATAGCACACAACAAGTAACATTCCAAAACTCAATTTTCATCACAACACAAAGAACCCCAATACCCTTCCAATTTACCCATCAATTTCTCTTCCATTACCATTCATGACCCATGAACAACATTTAGGGTTTCTCAAAAATTTTAGGGCTTTTCCTTTCATTTCTTTATTTGCCTTGATTCATGCTTTTTACATCATCTTTCATTAGTAATTACTCAAATCCTTCACCAATTTTTGTCAAAACTCACTATTACCATTAATGTCCATATATGTGTATATATATCATCCATTCCAAATCCTGCATCAATTTCATAAGATTTACACACATTTAAACCAAAATATAGATATAAAAGGATAAAGATATTCCTATCTCAAAGTTGTGAGAGAAGAGATGAAAGCCTAAAAGATGAACTTCCACAATAACGAGATTTGATTGGTTTAAAGTGTAGCCCTTGGCGAGATGAACAACTTTGATGAAGGAGGAAGGTTGGATTCTAGCTAAAAATAGATGAAATTTAGTGTTTAGAAAGTAGGGTTTTGAAAAAGGGTTTAGAAAGAGAAGAGGAGTGAAAAAGTGAACCCAAAAAGTGTTTAGATCAAAATTTAAAATTGTTGTCCCAAACAGGCCGCTCCAGCGATGCATATAATACAAGCAGACCACTCGAACAGTAAACGCAAGGTCTTAGAAGTTTTGCAGAGAGCTACAGTGAAATTACTGGAAGCTTGACATATTCACTTGAGTGGTCTCGTCTGCAAATGAGCAAGATACTAGGGCTCTGGTTTTGAGTTGTTACACTTTCACTCATTGCCATTGTCCAAGAAGTGTACAGTATTAAATAGTTGTCGTCTTTGCTACCGAAAGACTAGCCGCTTCAAACCCAGGTTTGGACGCCCATGGTGACATGACTCATGCCCCATCAGGAGACTCATATAATTTTAATTAACCACCTTAAGGATATAAGTCTAATAAACCCATCTCATCAGTAAGATAGAGACGTGAGTAGTAAGGGACTCTTTGGTTACTAAATCAAATACATATAACGTATTCTAATTAATCGAATATCATTCAAAAAAATATTCTCTCTCCATTTCTCTGCCATTCAAGAACAATAGCCTTTGTACTGTGAATTGTGAAGGTAATACACCGTAGTAATCACTTCACTGCTAGTTGGTTCGAATTCATGATTTGGAAGCATGTGATTCACCCTAAGTTTCATTATTTCAAATTCAATAGATAAAAGTTATGCCCGAATCTGTTTATCCACTACATAATATTTATCCTACAGTTTGTGTTTTCACTTTTATGCTAAAAAAAGAGAACACATTTTTGTAACTTCGCACTTTTAAATTAATAAATCAGGACGTATATTTATATTAGCGTATTTTTAAATTAAAAAAACTAGGAACAAATATTTATATTTGTGCATTTTGAAATTAATAAATATGAACATATATTTATACAAGTGCATTTTCAAAATTAGAAAATGAGTATATATATACATTTGTATTTTTAAATTTAAAATATAGTATATTTTTACATTTTTAACTCCAAAAATAGGAATTTTATTTGTTTGACCAAATGCTCCAATTTTATTTTTTGAACCACTGATTTACTTGGCAACTTTTCAAGAAGTTCATTTTGTTACTTCCATAAGCTGTCAATGAGGTGCGTTCCAACAGTGATGTGTTAGTAAGGATTGTGATCGACATTGATTGAATGTGTGGTTACAAATCACATGCACAAAGTTTGCATCCACTCTATCAAACATGTCATCATCAACTATTAAAGGATTCCCACTATTATATGCATCACGTGCCTAGAACAAGAACAATCAATACAAAATGTGAGAAACAAAACAGAGAGGTGATGAGAGAAAGAGAGAGAGGTGCGACGAGGATGGAATCCAAATTTGAGTGGCCAATTCTCAGAATGAATTACAGTTAATTGATGTTGCAAATGATGTTGTTATTTACTTAAATGGAAAGACACAAAAGCTAGGAGATTTGGTCAACTTTCCATCAGTGTGTGAATTTTGGTTTGTGCGGGAATACGGTGTCAACTCTATTTTTGGCCTGAGTGGCAATCATCGGTATTGTTGGGCTTCCATAAGCCCACTACAAAATCCGCATCGATAATCCGAACCATTCAATATATAAGGCTCATTGACTAGTTTATCCCTGTAAAAAATCACATTAATCAAATATCGATAGATACTTGATCAGATCATATTTGTGTCACCATTTTATTTTAAAAATTATACTTACAGTTGACACAAATGTAATATGATCAAGTGATTATTGATATCCAATTAACGTGCTTTTTTTCCAAGGATGAAGTACTCAATAAACTTTACATATTAACGGTTCAAATCATCGATGTAGGCTCCATGATAGGCCCACAGAGGTTTAACAACACCTTTTCATCTGATTTAAACTGGAGAAAAACTTATCTCATTACATAAAATATCCAAAACATGATATTAATAAGAAATAATGAAGATACATACAAAAAGATGCAAAAGGAGGGAAGAGCACTTACCAGGTACTCCTCGACGCCAAAGTCATAAAAACAAGTTAGCAATATATGACCTAAAGCATGAAACTAATGCAACAACACATAAAATGAACTCCTAAAGCCCGGTAGGTGCTAAAGATGGCATATGAGCGTAAAACCACTACAAAAAATAATAATAATAATAATTAAATTAAGGCTTTAGAGATCAAAATTTAGGGACAAAATTATTTTTTAGGGACTAAATATGTTTGTTGCGAAAAGTGTCATTATATTTTTAGTAATGAAAATTGGATATTAGCACTACAATATATAAGAGTTTTAGACATCAAATTTTTTGGTTTTTAAAAGTGAAAATTTTGTTGCAAAAGAAATATAAGGACTAATTTCTATCATCGTGAGGATAGTCGCTAAAAGATCGTCCCGAAAAGTCAAAAATAAAGCTTTTAGCGACAAAATTTTGAAAATGTCACTAATAAATACACTTTTAGGGACAAAATAATTTGGTCTAAAAAAGGTTTATTTTTTTAGACAAAAAATTTGGTCCCAAAAGATAATAATTTATCACTAATGTCCAATTTTCATTGCTAAAAATATAATAGCGACACTTTTCGCAACAAAAATATTTGGTCCCTAAAAAATAATTTTGTTCCTAAATTTTGGTCTCTAAAACTTTAATTTTTTTGTAGTGTACCGATGAATTATTATCTTTTTGGGACCAAATTTTTTGTCTCAAAAAATAAACTATTTTAAGACCAAATTATTTTGTGCCTAAAAGTCTATTTATTAGTGACATTTTCAAACTATTGTCGCTAAAAGCCTTGTTTTTTATTTTTTGGAACGATCTTTTAGCGACTATTTTTACAAGGATAGAAATTGGTCCTTAAATATCTTTTGCAACAAAAATTTTACTTTTAGAGATCAAAAATTTAATTTCTAAAACTCTTATATGTTATAGTGAACCATGACTTTTCACATTTAAAACAATCAAATACCACAAAATGCAACAATGAGAATATCTAGTCAATGGATATGTTGGGCCTAGATGCATGATAATCATGTCATGTCATTAAATCTAATGGTACAATGCAAAACAAGTGGCGAAAGTAAGAAAATAATGATTAAAACTACTCTAAATCATGGAATATGCATGAATATGACTTAACCATTATCAAAACCAAAAATCTTGACTCAAGTATACGAAGATACTAAGAAAATTATAAACTAACCGATAGTTTGGTAGTCAAACCGAAGAATACCGGAGAAACTTGAAAACAAGGCCCCTGGGTGTTTTCCCCAGGCCTTGGAGCTCTCAAGGCACATTTTGGATGCTCAATACTTCGAGGAAGGTCTTTTTTAAGGGTTTTGGGAGAGCTATGAATTTTTGTGTATTTTGGTAGAGGTTTGATGTAAAAAAATGGTGATCAGTGTTTCCTTTTCACTAAAAACTAGACAAGGTTTTAGTTAAATCCAATGCATTGATTACATATTACTAAATGCGTTGAAAGGGCATTCTCTTACTAATACGTCCTTATTTTTTCTTCTTTAGATTTATAATTAGTATTTTTATACATGTAATTATATTTTGTGTTGCAGTGATTTATCAAGTACTGGTTTGAAAGGAGAAATACCTAAGGAAATTGGAAAACTTACTTCTCTTACTACTTTGTAAGGGTATTTTCTACCATTTCGCTCAATTGGCTTACTTAATCCTTCTTTATAATTTGAAGTTTGATCGTGAAATAGATGTAGACATTCTTTTTAAGAGGAAAGTTCAATTCAGAGCTTAAAAAATGCGTTTTCACTTTCTTCTTCATTCCATGAAGGGATGAAATTGTTGTTTGGGATAATTCATACAAGTCATTAGTGCAATGACACGTGACACCTTCTCAACACTCAATGAATTTCTCTTACCCTCCCTTGATATGACTATGTACTATGTCAAATTAATGCATTAATTAATTTCAAATTTTGGAAGTGCTACAATTCCACAATTCATTTTCATAGTTTTCTTAGTTAATTTTGTGTAGAGCATATGAAATGCAGACAATGTGGTGTAATTAGGAAAATTTAACATTCTAACATGGTTCTTATTGTTATGCAATTTTTTTATGAAGATTAACTGCTTTCGTAAATTGTTACCATCGAATTTCAAATGAACTTATGTTGACAAAAATAGATGATGGGAGAGTGCATGTAGTCTCAAATCTATATTTCTTCATATACTCTTTGTTAGGTAATTTCACCAATTCATTAACCTTCATGAAAAAATAATTATTTTTTTAATGAAAAACCTCTCAGCTTGATTGGTTTGATTTTCAAATTATGCTTCCCTTCTATTTCATCTTTTCCCCCAAAGAATCTACAAACGAATTTAGTGAATAAAATAAAAAATAAAAAAATTAATCATTTCCGTATGATTCTCCCATATTTTTGGAAGAAAATAATTTCCAAAGATTAAAAAAACTTCTTTTTGTATTTATTTTCATAAAGCCAGTTACTATTATTAAAAAAAAAAAAAAAACATATCCTTAAAAGGTTGGAAACATTTTGGAAAAAATCTATGGAAAAGGCACATTTTTGTATAACAATAATAACCTTTAAAATAATATAAAAAAATAATGATACTTTGATCATGCACATTTTTGTACCACTGAACGGTCTTAGCTCCATTGAACGAGAAGACAGTGAAATGCATGACACATATGGCGTTTAATGTAACTTTTGATTGACAACAATTCTTTCTCTTCGTTATTTATTTCTTTTTCTTTTTCTTTTTTTTTCTCTTTCGGAAGTTGCAACTCTACTATATGGAATCATCAATGAAATTTTATTTAATTATTTTTATTTAATTTTGTTGCCACAGATATTTGGATGACAACAAGCTTCGTAAGATTCCATCTTGGTTACAAAATTTGTCCATGCTTTCAATTATGTAAGTTGTGTAATCATGTTGAAGCGTATTTAATTTCAATTTACTTTTTAAATATATTTTCCCTACCTAACTAAGATCATCATTGTCATAATGTGTAAAACCCTAACAATGCTATGGATAATAAAAATGAACATGTTAGGGTAATTTAACATTTATGATGCATGTAAGGTTTTATATACTAACATTGCCAATCTATGATGAACAATATGCTTGATGATAACTTAATGGGGGGACACATACCAACTTTCTTTAGTCAAATGAAGTCGTTGACCGTCTTGTGAGTTTGCATCATAACTTCTTTTTTCTTTTTCTTTTTTCATATATTTTGTTTTGCATCATTCATTGGTTTAATATCAACAAATTAAATTCGAAATGGTCTATCTTTTTTATTAGTGTTTGGCATTTAAAGATTACCTCATCTATCTATCTATTTTCTATGAGACATTCTACGATACATATACTTTTTTTTTTTTTTTTTTTTTGAGTGGAATGTACAATATATTTGGTTATAATTTTTTTTGTGATCTTTAGTTATGAGTTAAGTAATGTATAGTTATGACTCACTATAAATGTTGAAAATATTTTTTAGTTATAAGTCATTATGGTTTATGATCATGATTATGACCTAACGAAGTTGTTTTTTATTATGACTAAAGTGGTCATTGGTTGTAATTCATTGTAGTGTTTTTAGTTATGAATGAATGTAACTTAGGTATAAGAGAAAGTGATATTTACATATACACCCAAAAAAGCGGTGTCTATTATAGAATTTTTGGCATACAACATCTAATGGGAAATGAGGTAATTTATTACCAGACAATGGGAAGTTTTCAAACATTACATCACAAGTGGAAGAACCAAAAATAATTACAAAAATATGGAATCTCTTGGTAGAATTATGAAATTACCCTTGTCTCTTTAGTTTTCTTCTAGAAATAACCCTAGCCACTTCTTCCGTCAGTGCCGTCACTTCTTCCATTCTCCCTCACTACCCCCAACCACCTCCCCTCACCCTAGTCCTCTCTTACCCATTGTGGCCAGCCCTGCCCCTTCTCCACCCATTTTTGCCACTCTTCTACCCATTCTCTTGATCTATGCCACTTGTCTACTCACTTTCACCACTCTAGACAATAACCACCAAACCAACACCCTAGTCGATATCCAAACCAACTAACTGGATAATAAGTAGCAATTGGGACCCATTCAATGGTAGTATAAACAAGTGTGGTTGGTAGTTATAACAGATATTCTAACAATGAACAGATTTGCATTCAAATACACATTAAACACATAAATAACACTCAAAATTAAATAGATAAAAGCATGTTGCGTAATGGGGTTGTCACAACTACTAATATCTGAATTTGATTTTGGTCCAATGTTACCCAACTATCACATGACACACCAATCAATGTTCTAACATGTAGAAGAAGGTCTCAATTATAATAATAAAAGATCAAATCTTGACCCATTAACTCAAAGTGTTCAAAGCACTACAATTTACCACTTTATCGATTGCTAACTGAAAGGAAATTGTTACCTATTTCGCACAAGTTTTCAGTCATTCACCATGGACTCTCCTGCCAACTTAATCTCATCTCTATACACTTTTCAGATTCACTGTTTTTATTCAATTCAAATTAATGGAATTGTCAAACCACAATGCAACTACATTCTCAATCATTAAAAAATATTCAACAGCACCGTCGTTAATGAACGGGTTTTTCTAAATCTCAAAGCTTCAACAATTCAATTTATCAAAATGAGTTTCAATTCATCCTAGGCTGGTGATTTCTACAACAATGCAATTCTCCACCAATTGCCAACAATATCAATCTCTAACACATGCAATAAGATATAATTTGAAGAATCTTATTTCAATTCAAAGTCGAGGGACAACATCAATAGCATTAAGCCATTTCTGATTTTAGGGTTTGAAAATTGGGACTTTCTCAAATTAAAGCATCATCATGCTATAAATCTTTAAAAAAATACATTTGAGAAGGAAATTTGTAAGAAATGCTCAATAATGCTCAAACCCTAGATTTCTATAACAAATGGTATTTCTACACTTGTGATTATTCTAAAACTACAAAACAAAATTAGAATTATACTATTTGCAAATTAAGATTTCAAATATTAATTATTTAAAAAAGTATCACATATTAACTGTAGACACTCCATTTTGACTGACCCTAAGACTTTGAGCGCTTATAGGCCTCCCGATGATGAAATATTGATACCTCAATCCTTAAAATGTTGAAAATTGCTTAAAGTTGTTGTTATACCCTATTTTGGCAAAAACTAACTATTTTTCAAAAATGACCAAAATACCCCTGAACCTATTTTTTAGCCAAAAACTAATTTTTTTAACCCCGAGAAGTAAGGGGAGCTTGATTGCACTTGGATTGATGGTAGTATCCAAAATTACTAACTGATTTTATCAAAAACATCGATCTGAGAACAATTAGAGCTTGCTTGGGCCATAAATAGGCAAAAGCCATACAAAACCACACCTAACCTACGAAGTTGACACCTGAACTACTGGCCACATGTGTGTCCGCATGTGCATGGAACGGACGCACCTAGATTGTGTGGTCGTACTTCCTCTCTGTGGCCGCACTTTCCCCCGACAAACAGGAATGTAAACTTTACAAGGATGGCAATGCGACATTGAGGAGAGGAGCTAGGGAGAAAGCGATGCTCAACCCTAACAGCCTCCTCTGGCTTCCTCCCCAAGCTAGGAGTGCCTATAAAAGCACCCATTCCTTCCTTCTTTGGGTGCTGAAAAAATTGAAGCCTTTTGAGAGCATTAGAGAGCTTGAGAGAAAGCAATCTCCCCTCTACACTCTAACTCTAAAATTCCTTCATCCTAACAACAACCTAAAGCAATCAAAGCCTTTTAAGGCTTGGAAACTTGGACTACTATCAGAAACCTAAGCTTGAGGGAAGCCTACAAGCAAGGAAGCAAAGCTTTCTTTGGCTTGTTCTTCGTGTGCTCTTCGATTCTTGAAAACCAGAAGGTAAAACTCTCTTCTTTTGTTAATTTCAAAACTTATTTTCCATTTTTTTTCAGTAGCCAAGCATGCTTAGGTTTTAGTTCGTGCACATGTCATGTAAGTTTGCATATTGCTCACTTTTTCTCGCCTCTTTCATTATGTTTCTTTTATTTTCATTAGAATAGCATGTTTAGGTTCATTTAACCATGTAAAAGTCATGTGTTAGGCCCAGTTTGAATCATCATTTAAATAGTTAGTATCGTTGTCTTTCTTTTCATTACTTGTTATTTGCGTTTTCTTGCATAATCATCATGCTAGTACCCTCAAACCGAGCCTAGGTTCATTATTGTATTATTAGTTGCATGTTTAGGTTATATTTATTTTTTGTTTTGCATGAAAGATGCATAAGTGGGCATCCGGGTAAGTCCTCTAAATCTCCATAGCATGTGTGTGTCTTTGTTGTCTCTTTCAATAATCCAAGTGTATGTGTTTTTTCTTGCAAAATTGGTTGTTTTGAATATTTTTTATGAATATTATTTGTTTTGGATTAAACTTAAGGCCATAAGTTATTAAAGATCTTCTTTACTTGGAAATCAACATTTTTAGAAAAGATATGGCTTTATTCTTTAAATTCAAAATAAATGATATTTGTTTTATTCAAATCATTTAGTTCTAGGCTAGTTAAAGGTTTTAGGCTTAAAACGAAGTTTGTGAATAATTAACCACTAAAATCATAAAATAGAGTGAATAGAGGCCAATCTTCGAATTGGGCAAAAGGGAGTGCTTTTATGAAAATAACTTTCCGTTTTGTATCTATGCTCCCAAACCTAGAAATTTTCTAGTTATGACACACTGGACTTTAACTTAGTTTTCATCGTTAAAGGTTTCTTAATTCGCCTTTAAAAATTAAGTAGCGACTCTTTATTGTTAAAGCAAGTTAATCCAACATTTGTGTGGGAAACGAGCCTTAGACTTGAAAAAGGCACAGCGCACACACTAACCTTAAGGTTCTTTTTTTCCATGCCCACCTTCCTTCGTTTGTTGTGAATATTTTTCAAGCTTTTCAATGATTAGACAGAAAGCGTAATGTCTTACTCTTAGTGAATATTTCTTTGCTTATATCGTACTTTCAGACCTCTAGAAAATTAAAAGACAATAGACAAAGTGTATATAGAAATAGAAAATAATTTTTTATTGAATACTCGAAGCTTACAAGAGAAAAAAAAAAAAAAAAACTCTGTTCACTTATAAGTGTCTACTTCTTGACTTTGGCTTTACAAGTTGCAGCCAAACCTATTTATACGCAAAGAGCGGATTTCAATTGTGGAATTAAAATACACAAAATTAAAAGATAAGATAAGGTTCTTGCACCAAGATAAAGAACCTTTTACATATCTAAGTTATTGAAACTAAAAGACAATATTTTTTTGTGATATTTCCACCACTTTGGCTTTATTCATCATGTGATACACCTTGGTTTTATGCATCATGTGATCCACTTTGTTATGTCTATTTGGTTGTATCTCTCATGTGAGCCTCTTTTGGTTTTATTTGTCATGTGAGTCTCTTTTGGTATTGTTTTTCATGTGAGCTCATTTTGTCTTTATCCTTCATGTGAATTTTCTACAAGATTCCTACTTATTGTTTCGAAAGTGCAGATGTCCATTTTTGTATTGACTCACAATGGATTTGGGTTGCTCTTTTGATCTTATAGAGCTCCCAAATGACTAAAAAGATGTTTGGTACTTCAATTATCTCTTCTTTAATCATTGTGAGCATTTCTTTTGCCTTATCATGTCCTAGCTTGGAGGTTTCCACAAAGATAGTTTCGCTCCTTACGACCATAACTCTTTTGCTATCACATTAAATTGTAAGTTCATCATGTTGGAGAAGAGTGACTGGTGTATTATGAAAAAAATATATATATATAAGCTTATCAATTTTGTCAATGACAGGGTCATACCCTTTCCACGGTTTGTCTTCTCTCTTGAAAAGGAGCTTTGAACTAATTGTTGAGTAGAGAAACCAAATTTGACATGGTTGATAATAAGTTTTACATTTTTCAACTAAAGTAGACACAACTTGTGCAGTAATAATTCATGGGCTTGCTCCCGTAACTATAATAGAATATTTAACTATTATTGAAAATTCATTTAAGAGTTGAACATCTTCTCTGTCAATTTCCACAGTATCCACACTTCTAAGCTCAATCTAGTGTGTCTTAATTTTATTCACTGGTAACTTAGAACTTGGCCAGTCATAATCCCTGTTTAAGAAATTCTTCATGTTCATTCTCCTTTTTTTCAATTTGCTTGATTTTTCACTAAGATCTTTTGGAAAAAAAAATATTTCTATTTCTTTTAAAACAAAAATTCTTTTTTCCCTTTCTTTCATAATATCAACATCACGGTATATGACATTATGTTCTTTTTCTAAGAACCCAACATAATTAGTAATAGAACTGGAGTTTTTTTTTTTTAATATTCTTAAAAAAAAAAAACTATTTAGAGAATTGACCCATTTTTCAAATTATTTGGGAAACTAACCTGTTTTTGAAATCGCATTTTGAAAATGCGATTTTGAAATTGAAATTGAAATTACATTTTAAACATGCAATTTCACTTTGAAATCGCATGTTGAACATGCAATTTCACCATGTCATCATAAATTGCATTTTCAACCTACGATTTCAAGGTGAAATTGCATGTTGAATATGCAATTTCAATTTCAAAATTGCATTTTGAAAATGTGATTTCAAAAAGTAGGTTAGTTTCCCAAATAGTTTGAAAAGTGGGTCAATTCTCTAAATAACTTTTTTTTTTTTTTAGAATATTAAAAAAAAACTCACAAAACTGATTATTTTGCACAAATCCTTTCTTTTGTTATTGCATAGTGCAAACTCGTTACCTTGGACCTGCAGGAGGATGTGAGGATTTCAAAAAATAAAAATAAAAATAAAAATAGTGCAAACCAAAAATTTTTGAAAAGTGTTTTGCTTTCTGGTCCCCTAGCCTAAGATTGTAAAACAAAATTTCAATTATAGAAGAGGTTTCTACCATACTCTCCTTTTTTCTTTAGATTCTTTAAGTTCAGAGGTTAACTCATCCTTTCACTCCTTTGATGATTCTCTTCTTAAGAATCCTTTTGAATATTTCACTTTATAATTCATAATCTTCTCCTTTGTTTCACAATTTCAACCATGCATGCCTTGCCAGCTGAAGAATTTTAAAAAAATTTCATTATGCAATTCTCTACTTTCTGTCCTAGTTTGTTGCAAAAAATTCTTTTAAAATTTATGTGATATCTTGTTTCAGCATTTTTGAAACTGCCACTCCAATATCCATATGTTTGTTCTTCAGATTGATTAGGGGTAATGATTTTGATACTGCTCCCCAATTATTTAGAAGCATATACTTATAAGATTAATTTATCTCCTTGGTTAGATAGACTTAGTTTTTTTTTCAATATCCTTAGGATTTTAACACTTTTTTTTTCTTTTTTTTTCACAGATAGAAAAACCAAGAGATAGAAAACATAGAAACTAGAAAACACTCCAGATTCCTCAAGCAAAGGACCCTCTAGCCACGTAGAAGGGGTAGCATTCCATCCAATGCTCTCATCTCCATTAATAGTAAAGCTCGCCATTTTATGTGTCACTGTGTTCTACCCCCGACAGATGAAACCAAACTAACACTCCTTTAAACCCCTCTGTAAACACAACACATCCTTAACAACAATTGCTACACTACCATCAACTGTTGTGGTCCCATTAAGCATACCCACCACTAGTTGAGAATCACCCTCGATAATGATGCAAGCAAAACCTAATTCCACAATCAACAAGACTGCCACTCGAGCTGCTACAGCATTCATCACTAATGTAGACCGCACATCCTCTACATGGATAGTCCATCCAACAACAAAAACACCATAAGCCTTCCTAAGAACAATGCCCACACCGCCCATTGCTAAATTCTATTGCCAAGCCCCATCAAAGTTGATCATCGTGCTCCCCATTGTTGGTTATGCAATGCCCCAAAATAAATGACATAAAACAACCGACTAATCTATCTATCAACAACTTTAAAATGGTTAATTAAATCTATAAATTCATAATTCTTTTCTATGAGAGATTTACAAAAGAGATCCACATGCATTACATATTCAAACTCTCCTAAGTTGAATCCATATACAATAACAAGAAATAAACAACAAAGAAAATGCCTCAAGGGCTACATGTTCCGAGACTCAAGGCTGGTTACACAAAAGTGGTTACTAACCCATACAAAAAAAAAAAAAAAAAAAAAAAAAAAAAAAAAAAACCCTTGGCTTGTCAAAATAATCACAAAAGAAAAGAGCATCTTGCTTCCAAAAGATTTTTCCACGCCCTCAGTTAGGCGGTATCACAACATCATTTCCTACATTTTAAGAGGCACTTAAATTTTTAAGTGATATCAATTGTGGTTATCAAACAAACTTAATTGCTTATCACTTAATACATTGAGTTTTAAGTGTTGAATTAAGTTATCAAACACCCCCTTAGTTTCACTATTAATATTATCTTCAAATACTTGTTGCCAAGTTTTTTTCTTAACTGTCAATCATTTTGAGTTCACCACGCTAAACTACATAAAGAGGTTTAATAGGTGTCAAAAAATTGGTTTTATAAGTTTAACATGAGAGCTCTAAACAACCTCTGTCTCCCAGGCCTAGAGAAAGATGAAGAAAAGAAAGTGCATAGTGTGGCAACCCGTAACAATGGAATTGAGCTTGGCCTTGTCTCGGCCTTAATAAGCAGTTGAATCCTCTGACGCCTTCTCTTTGCTTCCAAGTAACTCCAAGTCATGTTTCCACATCCAACATCTTCCAGTCCCTGTTACCCATCTCCTAGGATTAGTTATTATATTAGGAATTCTAGGAGTGATATTATTTCCCAACCAATTGCTTCTACCTTTTCATTGGGATTGGTTTTTGTTTGTATATCATTCTATATTCTATTGAAGCATCTTAATGGGCTAGCTCATAGTAGGTTTTTTTTTTTTTTTTTTCACATGTCAAGCTTCGACCTATTGAATGGAAGTGAACTCAGGCCTTTTTGGTCCAATCGAATCTTCATTTTCTGTATAAGAAGAGGTAAGGAAAGGAAATGTAGCATTTCAGTCTTAACTTCTTCTATTAGATAAGGTATGGATCCCCAAGTTTTTGGAATGTTCCATAGGGAAAGCTATGTACAATGAAAAATGCAAGCACGACTTGAGGAGGGGTTTTGGCTTTGTTTTACAAAGAAATTATCTACTCCATCCGACTAGTTCTGGGTTAAAATCCCAGGCAACTTATTGTCATATTGAAGTGACTCAAGGGTCAACGGACGGAGATAAAGCATGAAGCAACACATCAACCCCTTGATGAGTAAGCTTTGTAAGCTAGCTCTTCGTGGTGGCCTAATCCCATTTTACCTATTGATTAGAGCTAGGAATCCTAGAAGCTAAAAGAGTCAAGCAAGGAAGCCTACTTGTTCCCATAGGTTCATTCAGGAGACTAGCTTTTCTTTTCTTTTCTTTTCTTTGAGAATTCCTTTAGTAAGTTCAAGTCATTCTGAAAGCTAGTTCCTGAGTTCATGACTTCAAAAGTGAAGTAAGGTCGTTTGGCTTCCACTCCAGTTGACCTCTGCCCTCTGTATGCCTTCAACAATGAGATTTCAAAAGACTTTGATTCTTTTTATAAAAAATATAAATAGAAATTCTCAGTAGGTACTAGAACTAGAACGTTGTAAACTCAAGACCGTCACTCTCACTTGTAAACCACTTTCATCGAGTGTGCAATCATGATAGAGTAAGTCCTTCCGTAAGTAGAAGGCAACCATCTAAGGGATGCAGCAGTTTGTATGCAAAACATCCTGTAATAGTCCCTTTCTTTAATAGGAACTTCCAGAATGTGCTATTTTCCAACTGAAATGGAATATTACTTCCGAAATTGCGTTGTACATCTAGAATAGTCCTAAGAAGACATGATCCCAAGCCGATACCTGCCCTGGCATGGGAGGTATTGTCCGTAATACTTTGCGGTTGCATGTTGCGATATTCAAACCAATTCTCCAGTAATTTCTTTGAATTCTACAAAGCCAAATTTACATTGTTGAGAGGAATATTTAAGTAATGAAATTTTAGGCATTTTGGGAGTAATATGCGATTGATCTTGAAGAAAATGTTTTTTTTTTTTTTTGAAAAATGCATTTCCAACCAAAAAGTCTCCATGTAAAAATGTGAATTGAGTTATTCTTTCCATAGAAAATTCTTTTTGATTAAGAATGACAGGAACATGATAGCTTTCATATTCTATGGTTAGAAATTGATAATTTGTCAATTTTAATGTAGTAAAATTTTCATATAGAACTCATTTGTCTAGAAGTAAAAGTTCAAGTTTTGCCAAACTATATGAAACACTAGTATCAACTAATGCAACAATAGTGTAAAAATGATAGCCTGAAAAAGTGAATAATAATTCAACACATTTTGAATTATTCTTCTACTCTTTTTTGGAGTTCATCACCTGATAATCATCTTTCCATCAATTGCTTATTTATAGTGATAGAAAGATTATCTATAGAAACCATTTTTAGGTTTTGTTGTTTTTCTGTTGATGTTTTTGATGAAGATTTGTTTGTAATATGGATACTTATTATTTCGTATCCTATTATTTTTTTATTTAAACTTTCTTGTATGCTATATTCTTCTATTATATCCTAATCTTTATTTTTTGTTCTTTCTACGCTACTTGTAGAACTAAATCTAGTAAAACGATCACTTGTTGATTTTCATCTAAGTTCTTTAAAGAAACAATACCTCTTTTTTCTTGAATTGTTAAATTTTCAAGATTTTTTTCAATTTGAAATTTTTTCAATAATCTATTTCTTAGGCCATGATATTGTTTTACATTTACCTTTCTAGATTAAAATTTATTAATACGAGCACTCATTTTTCAAATAACTACATTTCATGTACAGATTTTGTAACAACCCTCATTTTGACTTAGTCATACTTGCATGCATTCATGTATGATTTTGTCTTGTTATGTTGTTTTGCAAATCTTGCCTTGTCTTGTTTTGTTTAAGTGTTGCTTGCATGATTTTGTTCCTTGCTTGGTGTGTAGCCGAGGTCATCTTGAGCCTAGATCATCTTTGAACCTTTGTACCTAGAGCTACCTTGGAACCACTTTGGTTGACCTCCGCCTTCGCCCTGGCATATTAGCTGAGATGTCACTATCTGGGCCGAGGTGTACATCACCATGGCCGAGATGTGTATCATCTGGGCCGAGATGTTTATCCTTGCACTTAAGCGACCTTGTACCCGGATAGGTATGACCTAGACCGAGGTGTGGCACATCTAGGTCGAGGTGTGGCACATCTAGGCCGAGGTGTGGCACAGCTTAGTCCGGTGTCGTCCTTCCAAGCCGATGTCTTTGTTCCCCTTACTTGCCGAAGTTTTGTATTTAGCCGATGTCATTGATTGCCGATGTGTCTTGCCATCTAGCGTGTTGAATACACCTTGTCATAGACTTATCTTATCAATCAGTCACCTTTTTGAGTTGAACCAACCCGGTAGTGCCTCGTGTCCGAGCTGAGTGTTAAGACAGCCGGCAGACCTAGAAACAAATCATTTTGTCTCAAATCTTTGCCTTTAGAGAGAGAAGCTCTAGAGGAAGAGGGAAGAGTTCTTAGAGAGAGAAGTTGATTTTCGAGCTTGACGTTTGGAGTTTGAACCGTTAGATTCGAGCTTTGAGGTTAGAATCTTAATCCACTTTGGTTGTTCTTGCTGATTTTCAAGCTGCATTGCATGATCGAATCTGTTTTGCATGTCATGCATCGATTTGAAGTTGGTTTTTGAAAGAGAAAATAGTGTTCATGTATTCTTGAAAGAAAGCCCCGTTTTGATCCGAAAGTTTGTAACAAGAACCATGTTTTTGTGTTTGTTTCTACATGATTTTCTTGTATGGGTACCCAGGTCCATGTTTTGAACTCTTGGCATGAAATCTCAGATTTTATAATAACAAGTTATGATCTTTGCATTCATCTCCTTCATGATCATGTTCATCATGTTCTTCAAAGGGAAACCCAGGTTTTCCCGACTTTGCTTTTGGATGTGGCCATCGGGACCACACCTCGGCAAGGAGGTGCGGGACCTCGGCAAAGACCTGGTTGGTACCCAGTGTGTTTCCATGAGGTGGAAAACAGTGTTTTAACTCCCAGCATGTTTTGCTTTGTTATTGACTTGGATTTGGTGAGAATGCCGAGATCATTTGCATGCGTGTAAAGCTTGTTTTGAGAATGTATTTGCCATGTGATTGTAGGTCTTTGACCTTTGCTTTGAGCCTACACCCGAGAAGAACTATGTGAGTGGTATTTTTAATAAAGCTATGTTATAAAGTCTTGATAAATCTTGCTTGCTTCGTTTTGATGAAAGTGTTTGTTAAGCATGAATGATTAGCCTATTTTGATGTATCATGTATAAGCTTTGTCTCGATGTTATCTTTGGAAAGTCCCTTGTACTGGAGGACTCTAAACTTGTGCAGTACCCTTGTGATAAAAGGATACGGTCCTTTCTTGGAAAGACTATCGTGTTAAAACGGGCTACGGGCCTAAGTAACACAAGACTATCGTGTTAAAGCGGGCTACGGGCCTAAGTAACACAAGTCCCTCGTGCTGGAGGACTCTAAACTTTCGCAGCACCTTGACTAATCGATTACGGATCGTGAAGTCCTTTGTTTTGCCACTGACGGATTACCGCGTGGATTTGTTCATTCGGAAAGCTATCAATTTGTGTTCTGCTGATGCCAGTAAGCATCCCTTGAGACTTATAAGACTTGATAGATGAATACGGTTCATCCCTTGATTTCGTATAGTTTGTTGTGACTTGCTTTGAAGGAATCTCGGCTAATATTCGTATGGTTTTGGCATGTTTTGTTTTGAAAAGACTCCGGCTATTATTCATGCAAAACCTTTATTACTAGTACCATTCACTGAGTATCCAAGCTCACCCTCTATATATATATATGTAGGTGATGAGCCGGACGGTGGCGACGCCTAGATGTGTTTTGCAAAGCTTGTTTTGGATTCTTTTCATGTTGGCTTGACTTGTTTTATGTCGGCAAGTTTGTATTTACGCCGGCAAATCTTGAAGATTATGCTTCTTTGGCTTGTGATTTCTGTATTTGCACATGTCGACTTTAGAAGCCTTTTGATCAAGATGTAATATGTATTTTGTTTATTATCAACTGAATGTAAAACCATGTCATGTATGTCATTACATTTGTTCTATGCACAGCTCTTATGGACCACTTGTATTTTGATGTATTGCTTCCGCATTTGTGAGCCCCATATATTATACTCTGATTGTGTTTGATCCTTGTAAGCTGGCCTTCGGTAATCACGGATTACTGGCCATCACGGCACCATTCTACTAGGGGCGGTTTGGGGTCGTGACAGATTTACTAAGAGAATTAACTGTATTAACCACTTAATATATAAGCCTATAATTAATAGCAATGTTTTTGTTTTGGGTTTTAAGGTCACTCATATCTTCAATTTGTTTTTTTGATCCGTTAATGACTACAAGTCCTAATAGTATTATCGTCTAAGGGATATTTACAATTTATCGATTAGCATAGTCTCTCTTGTACTTGCACGAATCATCTCATGACAAAACTCGTCTCTCCTACCATAGACTATCTTAACCGAGAAAAGTTAATCAATGAAAATCGTTATATAAGTATGCAATTAGAATCACATAAACTAAGAACATATGCTAAATATGAAGATTCAAAATAAATTAGTAAAAAAAAAAATGCCTTAATCTTATATAACTATTGAATCAATAATAAAAAACCCTTTACTTAACTAGAGTTTAATCCAAATCCGAAGAGAAGCTCTTTAGTTATGCATATGTAACGCCCCCAAAAATATAAAGTCTAACCAGAAATAAGTAAACTCGAGTGATGGTGACAAGGCCATAATAATTATAATAAACTGGAATCTCTCTCAAATAAATGCATGCATATGAAGGTCATTTAATACATGAGAATCATGGAATATTGTGAGACCCAGAAAATCCTCTTAAAACTAGATTTCGACAACTTCAAAATTTTTAGTTTTTGAAAATTTGATCTATTTCGCAATTATTGGTGAACTTTGGTAGTTCTTGACTCTTCTGGTTGGTGGGTTTGGACTCCTCTAGTCAACATGAACCCTCTGGTATATTCGGATCTTGATTTTGCCACCTTCAAAATCTTGAGAAATTTGATACCGTGCTTTGTATCTTCAAAATTTTTGAAAAGTGGCCCGTACTAGCTCTGATACCACCAGTGGAATTGAATTATGAAAATTTCCTTTACATATGCTTTGATACCATGCAAGTCTAATTCTGTCGAGAAGCATAATTGATGAGGGCATGATGCATGTTGTCGAGCAAGCATTTGAGATGTGTTTTTCGAGCTGGTGGATGATGTCCAAGGAACATCCTATTTGCCAAGTTGGTATGTCTTGATTTTTGGTAACTGCTTTTGCATGGCGGTGTTGCGAGTGCTCGGCGACAATGTTGTTGGAGTGAAAGGGTGACACCATGGAGCTGGTTGGCCAAGCAATTCTTGTTGTATTGCCAAAAAGTTGCTCTCATGAAGAAAAACATAGACTCAATTTCTAAAGAGAGAAAATGGGCACTTAAACTCAGTTAGCAACTTTTCTTGGTCTTTAGCTTGCCGAGAACATTTCTAGAGAAACAATCAAGACCCAGTTGCAGGTCTTTGAGATTCATGTTGCTCGACGTCGCCACGAGGATGATTATGGCATTGCCAAACTGAAGTTAAGGTGAGTTGGTTGTTGTTGTTGCTCGTTTCAAGTCAACAACCCTTTGAGGAAGTGTCAATAGCTCTATCTCAATGTATGGCTGAATTGTTTTCTTGGTGTCGTCATCTTCTCGGCATTGTAGCGGTATTGCAGTTACCTAGAAATCGGATGTCGTGGACACGGTCCAATTGTCGAATTGATAAATGATGGCTAAGAGACCATCATTAAATCACAAGGTTGCAGTGATGGGTTGCTGATTTGAACCCACAAGATCAGGTCCAAGCAACCGTCATCTATTCGAGCAGAAGCAATGGTCACTCGCTGCTAGGTAGACTCACTTTTATGATAGCAAACCCATACTAAGTAAGAGGTAGCAGCTGAAGTGATCCCAACCGAGAGAACCGCTCTTGGTCCATCTTCTTTGTATATCTACTGTTGTTGAAAGGTACATATTTCCATGCTTGGCTATTTTGATTGCTCCTTAGTCACAACAGATGCTTTCGCAAGAGGAAATGGTGTTGAACAATCTTTGAGAGAGAAAATTAAGACCCAATTGTAGATCTCTTAGCACCATGTTGTCTGGAAGTTTTTTTTTTTTTTGTAAGGTTATCCAAAGCTATTTCCAAGATGGAAAGATTCCATATTAATAAAACTACAATTAGAAGTAACGTGAAACAATGATCCGAGTGGTGGTGTTTGTTATCTTTTTCGTTGAATTCTTTTGGTCTCTCCCATAAATAGTGCCAATTGTGAGACCTAGAAAATCCTCTCACATGAATTGTTGAATAGATCCAACGAAGAGATGAGCTTTGTCCCATAGATCTGCAAAGATAAACATGGTTAACGCCATCCAATTGGGATTGCCAGCTGAGGACACTCTGATGATAAAGTTAGAACCCTTGAATCAAATAAAATAGATCAAGAACTTGCAAAGTGTTTGTGTGTGTCTGTTGCAGAGATAAGGCATACCTCTCTTCTATGGGATGCTCTCCTGGGATATTTTAGGTTACCACAAATACAATGAAAATTAAAAGTGCCCTTAGGCTTACATTAGAAAAAGAGAAAGGGTGTAGCCCTTTATACACATGGTATTCCAGCTACAAGTAAAGGCCATGTGGCCACAAATAGGCAATTTCTTTAATTCAATAGGCAATTGCTTTAATTCCAATTAGTATACTCCATACATGTATATGATCATGATACTCCACATTATACGTATATAATATGTCAATTTCTCATTTATACTTAAAATACACAATTTTCTCCGAAGCATTTTTATTTCCCTACAATATATATATATATATATATAAATGCTTAATCTACAACACACATAACCCATAACTCGTTCTGATACTATGCATGATCTAAAACAATTCTCAACACACACCTTCATTAACAAAGGATCTCGATGCATATATATATGTACTAACGTTGAATCTCAAACACAATCACTTCTCCATAGTATCGCTAAGCCCCACATAACAGTCCTATTTTACCGGTTGCTAGCCAGAAGGAATGCGGTACTTACATATACCACTACCCACTTTACTAGTTGCTAGCCAAAAAGAACACATTACCTCTATATACCATAGTCCGCTTTATCAATTACTAGCCAGAAGGAATGCGTTACCTCTATATAGCACAATCACAATATACATAACAATGCATCTCAATTTTCTTTTCATTCATTCATTCTCATTCAACTATTCAATTGTACAATTCATAAATTTAAGCATCTTTATCACCACATTAGTCTCTATCTCATTACCTGATTATAAATTAGGTTTCAATTCACTGTAGGTTGGAAATATTTCTACAACAATGCAATCTTCCACCGATTGCCAAAAACAGTTATCTCTATTAAGATATTGCAATTAGGCAATATTAGAGTATAGTTAATAACAATGTATCATATTATTCTCTACGGATTTGATAAACGTATAAAGTGGAACACTTCGCAAATCATCAACAATCTTAATCAATTGCTCAAAATACATATATACTCTCTATATTCATCATCCCTTCAATTAATAAAATTAAATTCCAATTTCCCAAAATGATTGTATATCCAATTTCTCTTATTCATAAAATCTGTATAAAAATAATAGGGCTTTCTTTAAGAAAATTTGGGGCTTTTCTATTTCAAAATATCCATACATTCCAAGACTATTAAATTCACATTTGATAGAGAATAGTAAGAAATACACAACACAACCAAACCCTAGGTTTTCATTACACATGCTTTGAAATCTGCACAAAATTTCTAAAATTTATATAATGAAAATACCACATGTCCATTCATGAGAACGATATTAAAGAGAATTAGAGAAATCCCTACCTCTTGGAGAGAAGAGAAGAACCAAGAAGAAAAACTCCCAAATTTAGATTTATTGAAATCTCAATCACTTCGGTTGAAACAACACCCTTGACACGCTCGTCACTTTGGTCCAAAGAGCTAGTGTCAAAATCTCCTTCGATTTTCTTTTATTAAAGAATTTGTGTAGTTTTGTGTAGCTTTATAGAAAGAAGGGTGAGAAAAGAGTTTAGAGAGAGAGTACATAAAAGTGATGAAAAGAAAGAAAGAAATCAGATTTTGAGTGTGTTGTGCACAAAATTCGAGGAAACAACGTGATGGGCTACATGTACGGTGGCTCGTTGGCTGCATGTGCGGTTTACTAGAGTGTGAAACTCCCCTATTGCTCCACCTTGCCGCACCTACAGGCGCAACCCACAGCACATGTGGACTCGCCAACCGCACGTGCAGGACTGCCTGTTGTGAATAAACCTTCATCAAGGCACTTCTACACTTTCCCAATTCGGCTTTATGCCCAAAATTCAAAAATTTTAGTTCGCCAAAACAATAGAATCAACAAACACGACTACAACCACAATTTTGAAGACATTAAACTATGTGTAAAGGCTCCGAAACTAAAATGACAAGTCCAAATATTTTAATTCAAGTCAATTCAAGACCTGGAACGTCACACTTATCTTCGTAGCCTCTGCTTTCTTTCTCTAAAATCATGAACAACCCAAATTTATACTTTTTTTCGATATCAAGTACTTTTAGTAATTTTAAATAGGAACATAATAGTAATAAAAAAAGTTTCATTAAACTGGAGGTGTCAACCAAAAAATTAGGTTGGGCACCCCAATCAAAAATTTAAACTTTTAATTAATTTTTTGGACACCCCAAATAATACCTATTATGCTCCTAAAAATCCTAAAAATATACTAGAAACCTACTTTCCATTAGGGATGGGCGCAGGTCAGTTGTGGCCACGGAACCTCCAATCCGCCATCCGTCCGCCAGATTGGCAATTGGAGAAAATCAATCCGCATCCGTCCGCCAATCCAGCGGATGTGGATTGAGCGGATTGGCGGTTTAGCGGATGGATGCGAATCGGTTTGGCGGTTTAAAATTTTATAAATTTTCAAAATAATTCAACTTGTGCACTTCCTTAAAAACAGAAGAAGAAAGTATTACAGTCAATGACTTAAAAAAATATTACAATCACTGCATGCCTCATCCAAAGCAAGAAAGTTTGAAATTTTAGAATATCACAATTGCATGCCTCATCCACATATTACAATCACAACATGCCTCATCCACATAAGGTACTACAATCTGTGGTTCTTAAAATATCAAAACAATTCAAACCACCAAAACCATGAACAGAGTAGTAGTAAAGATTGTATGTCTCTGTATTGTTACATTTATATCTATTTTTGAAAACAAAAACCAACCAGCATATATCATATTTTCTATTTATTATTTTTAGAGATAGATATAAAGACCAAAAAATATAGATAAATAATATTTTTATTTTTTTCAATTCAAAAAAGATATTCAAGTTGAAAACTTTTTTTCAACAGAATATTTAAACTCTTTTTTAATTGAAAACACAAACAGAATATTTAAACAAACTGAAAACATAAAGTCTTATAAATTACTAGGAGTGTTTGCGGTTTGGAGGTTCGGTTGCGGCCAAAGGAATCTCAAATCTGCCATCCGTCCGCCAGATTGGCGGATTGGAGAAAATCAATCAGCAACCATCCGCTCGTTATCACGCATCCGTCCAAAATGCGGCGAATCGGTTTGGTTCGGTCGGTTTTGGCGGATCGGTATATCCGCTGCTCATCCCTACTTTCCATATCCCATTAGTCTAATAGTTACAATGGGCAATGATAGAAACCACTAAAAGTGGTGCTCTAAAGCAACCACTAATGATGTGGCATTCACTTTTAAAAAAAAAAAAAAAAGACACAACAACACTGTGGCAGTGGGTGAGACCCACTGCCACATCATTAGTGGTGGCACTAATTAGTGCTCTCACTCATTTTCCTAGTTACAATAGAGGCACAAACTCATCCTTCATGGCAAAGTTAACCTGTCATCTGCAACACCCTCGTTGCCAACCCAGCATCTCCAATCCTACTTCATCTCCAAACGCTATCGTTTTAGGATATTTTGGCATTTTATCAATTTGGGGCCGTTTGATTTTGATTCTTTGAAAAAAGTGAGTTCTACAGTTTCTTCAATACTTAGTGCCGAATAAATAAAATATATCTGGAAACTTCGTTATGAACAATAGAAAATTGGTTCTAGCTTTTTCATTCGGATACTCAATGTTGAACAAATTAAATATGTTTGCATACTCAGATCTAAACAAAAACAAAAACAAAAACAAAAAAAGAAAAAGAAAAATTCGTTCTAGCTATTCCATCTGGATACTTATGAAATTGCTTCGAATACTTGATGTCGAACATTTGAAAAATGTGCGGATACTCAGATCTGAACAATATAAAATTAGAACATATATAATACCAGGTATATTATTAAATAGTTCTTTTTGTTCAAAATTGGAATATGAAGAAGTTAAAAAATTAAATGTTCAAAAATACAGAGTCGAACATTGACAATTGTTCGGATATTAAATATTGAACAATGACCATTATTTCAGAAAAACACTGCCAAATATATGAATTTTGTTTATAAATAAGTTTCCGAATAAATGTAATTTGTTTGGTAATGAATTTCTGAACAAATTTCATAAACCCAATAGCTGAAAACGATGAACATGAATAGAAAACTTAAACTTTTTTATAAATATAATAAAAAAAAAAAAAACTACTTAGAAATGTCTCCTTCATTATCCATTGTTAGATTCAATATGAAATAAAATGAAAGAATGATGGATTCAAGTAAAATAGGGTTGACCATGAAGATGCAAGGTAAAAGGAGTAAGAAGAGAATAGAAGAGAGAATGGAAGATTGAGTTTGATTATAAATGGGGTGTCCAAAACACTTTGATTTGTATTTGTTCCAATATTAGTACTTTTTGGTCATTTTAAATAGGGACATAATAGTATGTTTTTTTTTTTTTTATTATTAAGTTAGGATGCCCAACCTAAGGGTAATTCTATTTACACACCACTAATTCTCTCAGTACACACCATTACTTAGTACACACATAATCATTTTTGGGGTATGAAAATATTTTAGTTTATACCGTAACTTTCCATTACTAACCCTAAGATAACACACTACCAGTATGTTTGAATACACACCACAACCCACACCCAAATATCTCCATATTCAGAACACCAAAGACCACTATCTTTAGAACACCATAGATCTCCATCATCGGCGTTGTTAATCTCCATCATCGACGTTGTTGATCTCCATCGCCGGCAAGGGGTATTGATTCTCATCGCTTCAGGTCTCCATCTTCGGCATTGTCTCGCCATTGTTTTGTCGGTGCATTGTTGGCGTTGAAGATTTGTCATTCTCACCATTGATTCACATATTTGATTCTCACCTTGATATGTTTTCCCTATCTTCTTTTGATTTGGTTTCTGATTCAACTTATATTGTAATTTATATTTCGAGTTTGGTTCAACTCTGGCTGTTTGAACATAATATCATCGTACAAAAAAATAAAATTGAACAAATTGAATATGTTCGAAATATTTATGTTGAACAAAATAAATACATTCATATTTTATATGCTAAACAATTTCAACTCGTTCAGACTGATTATGTTAAACATTTTTTATATGTTTATTTTATTCTGTTGAACATATATTAAATTTTATATGTTATTTATTTATTTATTTTGTAAATGTTCAATACATGTACTTTTTGTAAAAAAGAAAAAAAAAACCAAAAATAAATTAAATTATTGAATTGAATTAAATTTGAGCAATGAAATTCTTAAGGAATTAAAATGTTCATTTTTTTATGTAAGAACATTTATAATTTGATCAACCTTAATAATTTGAACAAAATTGTTCTGTTCGAATAAAAATAATTGAACATTATGTAAAAGTTCAACTCTGGTTATCCGAACATGTGACGAACAAAGTTATCTTCCCAATGAATATACGAACGAGATAAACAAAAAATTAAAAAGGTAAGTACTAAACTGACCTTTTCATTGTTGCATTGTTCGAAATCAACAATCTCAATGTCATCTATGGTGTGCAAATCTTCAAAGCTAATTGATTTTAATGTTCTTAAACCTTAAATCTTTAAAATCAATTGATTTCAATATTCTTAAATCCTAAAATCAATTGATTTCAATATTCTTAAACTCTAAAATCTTTAAAATTAATTTATTTTAGATGTTTATATGTCTATAGGTGATAATAGTGTGTGAAGAGTATTTTATGTTTTTATATATGAAATCTTTGAATGGTTAGAATACACTCCCATATTGTCCTTAATGAACTTTTCATTTGAGGATATTATTAAAATATACAAATTTAATCTGTTAATAGTATGTACTGAGAGGATTAGTAGTGTGTAAATAGAATTTTTCCTAATCTGATTTTTGGGTGCAAATAGAGCCTTCCCATATATATTGTAAAATAGTTGTATTATTACTACAATACTCTTCTTTGGTAGTTTTGTTTAACAGAAATAAACTGATGATTGAGATTGGGACAAAAGTAAAAATTTAAGATTTAAATTGAAAAAATTGAAAAATCTATAATTTAATTTATTATTAGAATTAAATTAAATTATTATTAGAATTAAACTCTTAATTTTTATTTTATTTTTTAATTTCTCCTAGAATTTTTTTATATCATATTTGTTTTCTCTGTCATTTGCTTAGGCATATATATCAATTTTCTTTTCAAACATCAATAAGAAGCATCTTTTTTTTCCTCCGCAGAAGCCTCTCCGGCAACAATTTTGATGGTCCAATCCCGCCAGAATTGGGTGCTCTTTCATCTCTACGAGGGTTGTAAGTGTGACGGCTTCTCTCTCTCTGCACAACTGATGACACAGGTTTTATTAGGTTTAACACAACAGTTGTGAGTCTGTCCCGGATTTGGATATGTGTAGAATGAATATAAAACAATAATAGTAATCCATCAATTTCAACTCCTTCAGACTTATTATGTTAAATATTTTTTATATGTTTATTTTTATTCTGTGGAATATATAATAAATTTTATATGTTATTTATTATGTAAATGTTCAATACATGTACTTTTTGTAAAAAAGAACAAAAAAATATATCAAAAATGAATTAAATTAAATTTGAGCAATGAAATTCTTAAGGAATTAAAATGTTCAATTTTTTATGTAAGAACATTTATAATTTGATCAACCTTAATAATTTGAACAAAATTGTTCTGTTCAAATAAAAATAATTGAACATTGTGTAAAAGTTCTACTATTCGAATGCGTGATGAACAAAGTTATTTTCCCAATGACTATACGAATGAGATAAACAAAAAATCAAAAAGCTAAGTAGTAAACTGACCTTTTCATTGTTGCATTGTTCGAAATCAATAATTTCAGTGTCATTCATGGTGTGCAAATCTTCAAAGCTAATTGATTTTAATATTCTTAAACCTTAAATCTTTAAAATCAATTCATTTCAATATTCTTAAGCCCTAAAATCTTTAAAATTAATTTATTTTGGATGTTTTATTTTAGATGTTTATGTCTATAAGTGATAATAGTGTGTGAAGAGTATTTTATGTTTTTATATATGAAATCTTTGAATGGTTAAAATACACTCTCATATTGTCCTTAATAGTCTTTTCATTTGAGAATATTATTAAAATATATAAATTTAATCTGTTAATGATATATACTGAAAGAATTAGTGGTGTGTAAATAGAATTTTTCCTAATCTAATTTTTGGGTGCAAATAGAGCCTTCCCATATATATTGTAAATAATGTATAATTACTAAAATACTTTTCTTTCGTAGTTTTGTTTAACAGAAATAAACTCATGATTGAGATTGGGAAAAAAGTAAAAATTTAAGATTAAATTGAAAAAATTGAAAAATCTATAATTTAATTTATTATTAGAATTAAACTCTTAATTTTTTTTTTTTTTAATTCCTCCCAGAATTTTTTATATCATATTTGTTTTCTCTGTCATTTGCTTAGGCATATATCAATTTTCTTTTCAAACATCAATAAGAAGCATCTTTTTTCCCTCCGCAGAGACCTCTCCGACAACAATTTTAATGGTCGAATCCCGCCAGAATTGCTTGCTCTTCCATCTCTACAACAGTTGTAAGTGTGACGGCTTCCCCCCTCCCCTCTCTCTCTCTCTCTCTATCTGCAGAACTGACACAGGTTTTATTAGGTTTAACACAACAATAAGTCTGTCCCAGATTTGGATATGTGTAGAATGAATATGAAGACACATTGATGTTTCTGGGTAAACTTTTAGTATAGCTCTTAACACAATAATAGTAATCCATCAATGATATGAACCCACCCTTTTTAACTCATAATTTATCTCAAATCTATTGATTGGTTTTTTTGGGTAGTGTTGTGGATAGTAATATGATGGTCTATTGTTCTGTTGTTATTGTTAACAAATTACAGGCTTCTAGGTGGTAATTTATTGTCAGGACAGATACCTTCTCAACTGGGGAGCCTTTCTAACCTTACAACTCTGTAAAACTCTACTGATCCTGTTTCGTATATGATTTATTTATTGTTAGCGAACTATTCTATTCTCAGTATTTTATTTTATTTTTATTATTATTTTTGTAGGGAGTTATCTGATAATGAGCTCTCAGGGGAACTTCCCAATGAGCTAGGACATCTCACAAATCTTACGTATCTGTAAGCCTCCCTTTGATGACTATTTGGTTACCAGAGTAAACAGACCAATTTGGTTTTTCCATCTTAATTCTAAATTATTGGTTCTTAAATTATGGTCATATCCTTCAAATCCATTAATTTATATGGAACTACAGCTAAAATTCTAAATGTTAAAATTTTTATAAATATTGATTTGCTTTATATTTGATTCTTTACTCAATGTAGAAGACCTTCTCAAATTCTATTACATCATTTACTTGTAAAATTCCTTATATTAAAGATTAATAAAAGTATTTAATTGTTGAAATCTAAAAAATACATGTCACAAAACTGATAGATTTATTTACAAATATTTCTCTATATTTTGGACCTTATTTGTTCATTTGAGTTATTTGTTTTTTTTTTTTTTTTTTTTTTTTTTTTTTAAGGGCACTCAGGCCATAAATTCAATTTTCAAACTTATTTGGTTAAACTCTAATGGCTATTAGCACCCAATCAAAACTTTGGACCCCACCTACAAAATTAAAAAATCCTAAAAATTCGATGATGCTCTAAATGTACCCCAAAAATGGTATACATGGAACCTCTTGGGAACAACAATTTTAACTAGTGAAATAATGAAGATTAGGAAAACGAAGAAATACATCTCAACTGCAACTAGAGAAGTACATTTCTTGACTCGTACTGTTGTAACAATCGCGTTATCGCTTTTGATTTCAGGTTGCTAGCGAATAATAATTTTAGTGGAAATTTGCGTCAACCATTTCATCAACTTAAAAACATGATATATTTGTAAGTGGATGTTGATATTACATTTCTTGTTTCACTTTTGTTACTAAGCACCATCTCTTTAAGCTCATTCATTTATCTTTTGTAGTGACATCCGCGGGAATAACTTCAATGGACAAATACCTACTTTCATAGCCCAATGGAAAAATATTACGCAATTGTAAGCATTCAGTTGAGCTAGTCTAATTAAGCTAGCCATGTA
This sequence comes from Camellia japonica, assembly GCA_030407325.1. Taxonomy (NCBI): domain Eukaryota; kingdom Viridiplantae; phylum Streptophyta; class Magnoliopsida; order Ericales; family Theaceae; genus Camellia; species Camellia japonica. Next base: position 69,196,158 of record JAPPVO010000014.1, on the reverse strand, counting down.
TGCACCATGGAAGTTTGATTCCTATTTTTCACGTTCGACTTTTGATCTTCATAGGTACCTCATGGGAAGCAATTTTGAATGGCCTGTTAGTCATGAAGTGTTCCAATCATTGAAGAATCTTGAAATCTTGTAATTTTTTACCCCTGGCTGAGGCCATATATTTTGTTTCCTCACTCAAGTTATTTTGATTACAACTTGCCATTCCATTCCCATTTCTTTGTTCAGGCAGCTTGCTGACATAACTGGAAGTCCGAGAGATTTCCCCATTGTCAATAATCAGTCATTGACACACCTGTGAGCCTCTCATTATGTATTAACACAATAAAATTATATCTGCTGCTTTCATTGTAATGTGAACTTTGGCAGTCTAATCAACATAATTGCTCCAGAACACTGCGGAATTGCTCACTTGGTGGTCAAATCCCTGAATTTATTTGGCAAAGTCAATCCCTACAATATTTGTAAGATACTCATCTTGAATGTAAATTATTAAATTTGACGCAAGTTTATTTTATATGCCACTGTTTGAGACTTGGGGAAATTACAAAGAAAAAACTTGAGGTTTGAGTCTTATAACAAAATAAATTCTGAATTTTTAATTATATAAATTTAAATCTTAATATTTGGATTTGTTTTCAATCTAAACTATCTGTATATTTTTGTTCAGTAAAATCGACGGAAAATTTGTATTTTAGTCATTAAACGCAATGGAGATGGGTATTTTAAACATTTTTTATACACCTATTGGGAGGTCTGGACTTCCTGATGTAATCTGAAGGAGCTCGTAAATCACAGAAACTGAGATCAACACTTCTATGACTGACGAATGTGACGTCCAATCAATCAGGAACAAATTAGGTTAAGAAATTAGAGTCTTTATACTAAATAATGGAGTCAAAATCAAAAGATAATTGAATTTTTAGAGGGAAGAATTATGTGAAATTTACAATCTCAAAATATCGGAAGTTAGTTATTGAGAGGGCTAGCTCAACCATCAACTACTAACAAATTAACTAGCATCAATTTACAAAATAGAAGAGTACATATCAATAAGGACCGTAACAATTTTAGGCATACGGCCGTTGCCTCAACAGCCTAGTGGTTCTGTTGTCCCTAACTCAAGTATAAACTGATTATTTCATAGTTGAATAAATGCATCAATCCTTATGGACTTCTGATGCTCCATTTATTCAAAGAAACTTCTCGACTACTTGTCCTGTATCAAATAGGGTCCAAGAGACAGGGCCGGCCCTGAGGTGAGGCGACCAAGGTGGTCGCCTTGGGCCTCCAATTTTGAACAAAATTTAGGGCTCCCAATTAGGGGTGTGTGTCATGTATTATTTCATAATTACTTCAATATTAGCTCAATCCATTTATTTTTATGTTGTCGTATGGTGTTATTTTGATTCGTGTCCGATTGATGTTTAATATGAAAACTTTCACTTTTAGTTAAAAATAACTTAGTAAGTATATGAGAGATTAAAAATTTTCCCATAAGTCAAATTTTATAAAATTTATTTCTACTAAATGAAAGTTTTCATAGAATGTTTGATTTCAATTCTAATTAAAAAAAAAATTGTGCCTTATTACTATATATTTTTTACTAGATTGACTCTAAAATAGGTAACAAAAAAATACATATCTTAAATGAGAAAAAGACATTAGCCTTAATTATTTTTTTACATACTTTTTTATTCAGTTAGATGGAGTTAAATAAAATATTAAAAAAATGTCATGGCATCCCTTAATGAACATTAAAATATATAACTAATAATTCATGTTATTGAGTCATGCCATACTTAGATTCATGTTGAAGAATAGTCAACCCTAACTTGCTAATTTTATATATTGTTTGAATTGTGTCGAAAATTCTCATCTTTACCGCCAATCAATTTTAGTTCTTATAGCATTGGTAAGCTAAAAAATAAAGATTCAATTCAACTAATTGAAATTCAACTATTATATATATATATATATATATATTTGTTATCTAAATTTTGTTAAATTGTAATGCAATAGAAATAAATTTTTACCCTTTTTGTTTTATCCAAACAATTTTTTTTTTTTTTGGTAATGATATATGAAGGGTCTAATTTAAAAAATTCGCCTTAACCCCTAATAACTCCGGACTAGCCCTGCCAAGAGACATATGTATGAAATGGGCTCAACAATGTGCCTCAACCTATCTAACACCCCAATGTGCTCACAAAAATATAAATAAATAAATAACACCTCTCATGTGAGAGGCAACGAAACTAAACAAATTAACTTGAATAGGGTATAGAAATTAACATAAACAAAACAAATTCCACAATAGCACATAACAGGGGAATTAACGACATTATGATACTTGAACCTAGTCAGGTCATATAAAGGACTTGCTTAAATCAATACCATGGTAGATCACCTATTGTCTAAAAGCTTAGACTTTTATGAAATGGGTCCAACAGTAAATATTAAGATGTCTAATACCATCTTGTAATATTACTAACAAAATTTGCTTTATGGGATCTATTTGCATGAAAGTATTCCTCCAATAATACGTGCACCAGATTAGATGTTTATTTAAGATATTTTGAATTGTAGAATTTGTTCATTTTGTAACTTGCCGCTTATTTTCTATTGCAGGGACTTGAGTTTCAACAATCTGGTTGGTGAACTTCCAACTTTTGCAAGCAATCTAAAATATATGTAAGGGAACTTACCTTCCAAATGCTCTCTCTCTCTCTCTCTCTCTCTCTCTCATATTAAAGGTTCTAGTTTGGCATTTCATGGAAATAATGCATTTCTTTGTGGTCTGCTTAGGTTGAGACAATCACATTTCGTATTGAGATATACTAAGGTTATAGTGTATTGCTGGAATTAGAATTATTTAGAATCAATTGGGACTTGTTTCATGGTCGTTGTTTAGGCCTTGATTTTGATTTCGTTTCCTTTCTCTGCACATAGCATCAATATATATACATGACTAACCTTGTCTCAATGGTATGTTAATTACACCAAATCTCTTCTTCTTATTTGGTATCAAAGCCAAACCCTAGTTCCCTGTTCATTCCACCACCACCATTATTGCCGGCAGCCCTTCATTTTTAGCTAGCAACCCTTCTCCTTAGTTGGCAACCCCTTCTCTTCTTTATTTTTTATTATTTTTTATTATTTTATTTTATTTTATTTTTTTCTGCTTCGGCAAGCCCTCAGGATGTGTTAGCACCTCTAGTGTGAGACCCAGCCCCTACGTTGGTCTTTCTAGTTATGGACAAGTCCATCACCACACCTTGGTTGTCGATAGGTTCAGTCAGTTATTCTCAGCCGTGACACAACCCTCTGTGGTAGGTTTTAGCCCTTGTTTTGGCATCGACAATCCTCTCACAGTGGCTTAGATTCTTGTTTTTTGTTACTTGCTGGTTATGATCTTCGTCTCTGATTGGTTGAAGCTCGTGTGCTGATGTGGTAAGCACTTGTCTATATTTTCTTTGCTTATTTTGCTACCGGGTTGTTTGGTAGCACGTCTTGGTGTATGTTGTTTTCTCTGGCTTCTTTATTGGTGATTCCGACTTCTGGGTTAGAGGTATTTTTTTTTTGTTTTGTGTATTATTCTATATTGTTAACTATACATGTTGCAAATTCCTTTAGTTATCACCATGTTTGAGGTTACTTCTGATGTTGTATCTGAAAGAGCCCTAGTAAGTCGATTACTGTAGATTATTCCTTGTCCCAACAAGCATTTATTCATCATATTACTACTGTTTTGTTGAATGGAAAGAATGTTGCGGCTAGGAGTCGTTCCCTTAAACTCCATTTAGGGGCAACAGGAAAGTCACATTGGTTGTTTTCTACAGAAACTTATCCACCAGCAACGAATCCCAAGCGTAGTCAATCAAATATTGACAATTGCACCATTTTGGGATGGATGTTCAATTCCATGAAGACTTCTATCTATCATATGTTCCTATATTGTGATACTGTCCTAAACTTATGGCATACCTTAACTTAGACATATGCTCATGCTCATAATGATGTTCGCATTTTGAGCTTTATCAGGATATCTCTCATGCATCTCAGTCGTTGGGTTTTTTGGGTATCTACAGCTCATTGGGAGAAGTTGGCTCAATATGA
>JAPPVO010000014.1:69135093-69191942 GCA_030407325.1 Camellia japonica | reverse complement strand
CATGCGTGAATCCTAACTATGCTGAGATGCCTAATGCAACATATACAGGTATGGAACATAAGATAGGCTCGGCTATTCTAAGATTGCATATGAAATGCAACAGATAACATGTATTCAACTCAGAATTGAAATACAATGCAGTTAGCATGATGCGCCAAGCCCGGTGCATGCAATACAGATGAATGAATGCAAACATGTGAACATATAGATGCTAATTAAAACATGCCCTAAAACTAACCATCATAAGCTGGTAAATAAAAGGGAGAAAGACGTGGGGTTGGAAGACAAACATCACACACACGCACACTTATTACAAAATTGCCCTCCTCGGAGGCTCCGAATAAATAATACAGTCCGAATAAATAATTAACTACTCTAGCTAATTAAATATTACAAAACCCTAATTAATTAACAAATTAACTAGGAAAGCAGATAAATTAGCATGCAAGTTATCAAATGGACTGCCCCAGCTCTTGTTCCGAATGATGAAAGATGCATGCATGCTCGAGTTGCCTCGTCGGGAAATTCCTCGCGATGCCCCGATTTGCCTCTGTTTGCGATTAATCTCGGAATGCTGTGCAAAGCTGTAGAAGGCTACTGATTTCTGGTTTGCTGCAACAGAGAGCAAGAAAGGGGCATGGCAGAGTATTTTCACATATGTATGCACACCTCGATCCTCCTGCCACCAATCACGCATCTCGATGCATGATGGCCGAGGAGTCGAATTGCACGACTCGATGTGAAATGAATGCACATGACAACACAACAAGGCCTAGACTCCATCATGGGTAATCCGGAGTGTCGACGACTGGGAATTGAGACACGTTTCGTCACTTTGAGTACAAAACGTCCCTCGTTTCCTGTGTTTGGGCTAATTCCTATCCCAAACACAATGCAATGAGATGGCATACACAGTGCGACTAACATGCAACCTAGCATACGCAATGCTATGGACTAAAATGGCATACACAATGCACGTGACACAACATGGCATGCACAATGCACTAACATACAACCTAGCATACGCAATGCTATGGACTAAAATGGCATACACAATGCAAGATGGACTTACACCAATATGAGTGGACCTCAGCCACACTCACATCAGTGGCCATGTGATGAAAATGAGACAACCGAAATACATGCAAACATGCACGAATGCAAAGGACCGATCCTAAGGCACAACATGCAACTCTAACAAGGCATGGCAAGGAATGAAATATGGCATAGGATGGCACATGATACAACTCTGAAATGGCATAAAAGATGGTCCCGAAACATGCAAGTATGTCACACAATGCAAGCTAGATGGCCCGAATACCGAAACTAGTGAAGTGCGTCACACTAAAGGTACACAAAGCAATGCACAAATGCCAAAACCAACCCCAAACAGACCCTAAGAAGGTCTGAAACAGTGGGGAAATGGCCTAAAATGATGGCTCGAAATGCAAAGAAATGGAGCTCATTCAATGGTCAGTAAATGAGGCATACAAGCCCGTGGCATTCACATAAGCTCTGAAATATGATGCAAAATGACCCCAAAGCATGAAAACACCTCAGTATATGCATGCAATGGACCTCAAATCTCGAAGCTAGGCTAGTGTATTGAACTACAAGCATGCAAAACAAACATCATTTGACCATGAACCCAAAAACAGAGCTAGGGCAGTCCAAAATATGCACAAAATCAGTTTAAGGCATAGTCAAAATGTGCTAGAATCAAGGGTCAACAAAGCATGCAAAGAAAGCTAGTGAACCATGAGTTATTCTACAACTATATGAAGCATATGAGAGCTCACCAAACCAGCCAAAAACAGAAGTATGCCGTGCCAAAATATGCCCAAAAACCCACTAAAACTCAGTCAATGCATGCAAGAATGATAGGCTCCTTTGGAGGGCCATGCAAGGGGTTGTTCTACACATATAAGATAGACATGCAAAATGGAAAAACCACCGCTAGAAAGAGGTTATGAGGGCCCTAAAACCCATCAAAAATGGCCTGAAATGAAGCTAGGAAGCATGCAAGTAAAAGCCCCTTGGAAAAGCCTTGAATGGGATTGCTCTACACATGCATGATAGGAATTCAAAATGACCAAAAGGGCTCTGGACAGAGCTTATGCAGGGCATAAAACTCACAAATAATGGCCTGAAACATGACTTTAAAACATGCAAATAGGGGCTCCTTTGTAAGGCCAACAAAGCTAGTAAAGAGAACAAGGGGTGAGAGGGTCACCCCTCTCTGATTTTGAGGCTCAAACAAACATGTTGGCCACTGAAAATCCGCTGGATTTTAGTGGCTAAAAGGCCAAAAAAATCACAATACAAAGGCCTTAATGCATAGCTCAAAACATGAGAAAATGAAGCATGCAAGGGGGTAGATGACCCCCAACAGAAAAATGACCTTAATCAAACTTGAAGAGGAGCTCAAAAGAAGACTTTTTTCAGTTTATGACAAAGACTAAATATGCTTGAAAATAGAGCTAAGATATGAAGCCAAATAATTCTACAAAGAGGGAAATAGAGACTTACCCTTGTAAAGAAGACCTCCAGCAACTTCTGGACCAAGGAAGTGAGCTCTCAACCTCTGAAAATCAGCTCCAAGGTGCTTAGGATGGTAGTGGAGGTGTTGTGCTTGGAGGTGTAGTGCAATGGATGCAAGAACAATGGAGTTTGAAGCTTGAAGGAGAGAGACATGGAGGGAAGTGTATGTATGCTCTAAATAAAATGTTCGACCTTAGCAATGGAAGAGGAGGCCTCCCTTTATAGATAAGAGAGGCCAAAGCTTCTCTTGGAAGCTTCAAACATCCTCCATACACGTGTATGGAGGATGCATCAAATGGCTCCCAGCTGGCACAGTTGGATCACATTCAATGAGAGCAAAAAGCAGGAAGCAGGCCGACCAGTTAAGGTGGTCGGCCGGCCACTCCCCCTGGTCGGCCGACCAGGGGTCAAAAAGTTCAAGCAAGAAAGGTGGTCGGCCTACCCATATTGGTGGCCTCCCAGATCGAAATTATGGCTCAAAAGTGAGGGAGACCAATGGGTCAAAAGGGTCAGGAAGAAAAGGTGGTTGGCCTACCCATATTGGTGGTCTCCCAGATGAATGCAACACAATGGTGGTATGGGAGACCCGAAATTGTGGCTCAAAAGTGAGAGAGACCACCTACCTGCCAAGAAAAATCGGCCGACCGGGGAAAGGTGGTCTCCAAGAAGAAAAGGTGGTCTCCCACCCTACTACCACCTTCCTAACAATGAAAATTGGGTCCATGCCAAAAATGAACCCACACCGATGCAAAACGAGGGTTCGGGGGCCAAGACGCGCAGCCGGGGGCCCCAAAAACTGACTACGAAGCACCGGAGGTGGCGTATGACCACAAAGGTGGTCTCCCAGGCCACAGTGTCCCTCTAAGGAGAGGAAACAAGGTGTGTGCCAAAAATCGGAGCAAACTGAGGTAGTTAAGCGGTCCCAAACCGAGGCACACAGCCGACGGCTCCGAAAATCGAAAACTGGTCTCCAAACGGGAAAAATGGCCTACGACCACGAAACGTAGCCTATGGCTACTGAGAGATGGTCTTAGAGACCTCTCCCTCCCTTCGGGAAGAGAAAACAGAGAAAACTGGACCTGGCTCACAAACCGAGACAAAGCACAAAAGAGTCCCGAAGTCCAAAGGCAAGGCTCTCAGCCGAGACTCTGTGACCTCAGAACGAGCACAATATGCATCATTACCGAGCACTCAATCGGTGACGTCTGAGTCTTAAGGTCGGTCAAAAATGGGGTGTCTACAATGCCCAACATATTCAGCTCGCAGCTATTTCTTCCGACGACGTCTAGTCGATACCCCCGATGAGGGATGATGGTGCGACTAGATGTGTAGTTTATCCACTACCAGTATTACTTGGCATTGCCTTGGCTTAATTTACCGGCGATGAGCTACAGTTTGACCCGCCAGCCCGGGATTCAGTTGATCGGCTTGACACACTGTGTCTTTTACTTTCCATTCTGATTCCGGCGCCAGTTCAGACATGATCAGACTTGCCCAAATGAGGAGATAGAGTACCCTGCTACATTTCTGGTCCGAGGCGCGCAGCTAGCTCAGTATGCCACAGCATAGAAGACGAGAGACCTTCTGGCCCCCGCTCCCACTTTCAGTTGCACCCTCTCTAATGAGTGCATAGCTTGGCTTGATAAGGAAGCGCAGATCGGGCCCACTTTGGCATCAGATGCTTCCACAAGTTTTGGGAGGGGACACAGGAACACCTGACTATGCCCCGAATTTATTTTCTTTAATCAATACTTTCAAGTTTTCTTTATGAATGTAATAAAAAAGCAACTTCAATTTGTATTCAAGAGCAGGAGAACTTTGTACTGAAATCAATGTAATTGAAGGTTTTGGGTACTGAAAATTTTCCATTTGGTCCAAAAATGGTCTAAGTTGTAAAAAGATTAATTTGAGCAAAATCAACTTTTATTAAAACTTTTCAAAACCATTTTCGATATGGATCACAACTGGACACGCCTAAGATCTATCACCGAGATGTACAACCCCGGATCCTGGCAACTGGAAAGTTGCCCCTAGTCTGAATAGCACTGCATTGGAGATCACAATCGAGCTCTTGAATGCAGAAAAGACGAAGATGACCAAACATGATCACATGGACAAAGTTGATTGAGGAAGTGTTTATGGCTGGACTTCATAATGAAGTTGCCTACCCTGAAGATGGGAATCAAGCCTTACGTAGTTCAGCTCAGGTTCACTCGTGTATTAACACTCTCCTTTTGCGCTCTAACTTTCGCCAAGGCCGCCCTTTCTAGGTCTTCAACCTTGCGAGCTCAGTTTTTATTATTTCAAATTTTTCATGCTCTAACTTTTGCCTAGGTCGCCCTTTTCGGTTTTCGGCCTAGCGAGCCACTCAGGGAAAGTATTTCTTCAACTTGTCCATGTTGATCGATTGGGAGAACTCTAGGCCATCTAGGTCCATCAAAACGAAAGCTCCACCCGACTAGATAGACTTGATGATGTAAGGACCAGTCTAATTAGGTCTGAACTTGCCCCTAGGGTCGTGGATGGGAGCTCGGTTGTCTTTGAGCACCAAATCTCCTTCTTTTAAATTCCTGGACTTAACCTTCTTGTTGAAAGCCCTGGCGATTCTTCGTTGATAACCCTGAACATGGTACAGTGCTTTCAGCCTCCTCTCGTCAAAGAGCATGAGTTCTTCGAACCTGCTTTGCTGCCAATCTGCCTCAGCTATCTGACACTCAGCCAATACCCGTAATGATGGAACCTCAACTTCGATAGGCAGAACAGCCTTCATCCCATAAACCAAGGAATACGGAGTTGCTCCAGTAGAAGTTTGAATTGAAGTCCGGTAGCCCCACAGAACAAACGGCAGCTTATCTGGCCAGTCCCGGTAGGTTTCTACCATCTTCTGCAGAATGTGCTTGATGTTCTTGTTGGCGGCCTCAACTGCTCCATTGGTTTGTGGCCGATATGTAGATAACTTATGAAAAGCCACGTTGTACTTGTCCAACAAGTCGATCACCTCCTTCTTGAAGTGGGAACCATTATCTGAAATAATCTCGTTTGGAACCCCGTAGCGACAGATGATGTTATTCCTGATGAACTTTGCAACATGCGATGCCTTCAGCACCGCATAAGACTGGGCCTCAACCCATTTCGTGAAATAGTCTATCGCGACTAGAATGAACTCATGCCCATTGGACCCCTTCGAAGTGACAGCCCCAATCACATCAATCCCCCAGACTGAAAATGGCCATGGCGAAGTCATGTTGTACAGCTTCGACGGCAGAATGTTCACGCGGTTTGCATGGATCTGACATTTGTGGCATCGCCGAACAAAGCCAATACAATCCTCTTCCATGGTGGACCAGTAATAACCCTGTTTAAGGATCTTCTGGGCCAACATCACCCCGTTTATGTGCGCTCCGCACTCTCCTCCATGGATGGCCTCCATCAGGCACTTGGATTCTTCAGCATCAACACACAGCTTATGCATCCCGAGATGACCTCTCTTGTACAGTTTACCCCCGCAGACGATGAACTGAGCAGCCATTCTTCGGATTGCCCTCTTATCTTTGGCATTTGCCCCTAGTAGATATGCTTCCTTTTCCAAGAAGTTCCAGACATCGTAATACCAAGGATTCTCATCTTGTACCTCATCTATGGTAGCAATCAGCTCGTAGGCTAGCACAAATTTCTGTTCAATGATGATTGGACGCATCCGGACTCCAAAAGGGATGTCTATCATAGAAGATAGAGTTGCAAATGAATCTGCGAACCTGTTGTTCTCTCTTAACAGATGAGCGAAGTTCAGTTTCTCAAACCGAGGAATCAGCATGTCCAAGGTCTGGTGATAGATTCTCATCTTTTCTTCTTTAACTTTCCAATCTCCTTTAGCTTGAGATACAACAAGGTTCGACTCCCCGATGACGTCCAATCGTTTTGCCCTTAGTTCTAGGGCGACTTCTAAACCGGCAATACATGCCTCATACTCTGCCTCATTGTTCGATACTTTGAACCGGAGTTTGAATGCTAGCAGTATACGGGAATTGTTGGGTGCTATCAACAACACCCCTATCCCATACCCGTATTGGTTTGACACTCCATCAAAGTACATCGTCCAAGTCTCTTCTTCGACATACAGAATGGCCTCGTCTGGGAATAGGTACTCAACTGCTTCATCCCCTTCAACTGGGTGATCGGCTAGGAACTCCGCTACCGCTCTCCCTTTCACTGACTTGCGCGTTACATACTTCAGATCGAATTCAGAAAGTAGAAGCAACCAACGAGCTAGCCTACCCATAAGTGCCAGTTTCTCAAAGAGATATTTGATGAGATCTAATCTTGAAACCAGTACTACGGAGTGAGCTAACAGGTAGTGCCGTAACTTCCTGGTAGCCCATACCAAGGCCAGACAAGCCTTCTCCCGCGGAGTGTAGCGGGTCTCATAATCCAACATTTTCTTGCTCAGGTAGTAGATTACTCTTTCCACCTTGTTCTCAGACTCCTGTGCAAGCATACAACCCATTGTAGTTTTAGTCACTGAAAGATACAGAATCAACGGTTTCCCCGGCTCAGGCGGTGATAACATAGGTGGGTTCTGTAAATATTGCTTGATCTGTTCAAAAGCAGCTTGGCATCGGCCGTCCCATTGGAACTTCTTTCCTTTCTTCAGGAGACCAAAGAGTGGTTCACAAGTCAAGGTTAATTTTGCGAGAAACCGTCTTATGAATTACACTTTACCCAGAAAGCCTCGCACCTCTTTTTTAGTCCTCGGTGGTGGCATTTCTAAGATGGCTTTGATTTTGGAAGGGTTGACTTCGATACCTCTCTGTGTGATCAAGAACCCTAGCATTTTCCTTGCTGTAACACCAAACATACACTTCTGAGGATTCAGCCGCAACTGATATTCCCTGATCCGTTGGAAGAATTTTTGCAAGGCGGTGTAGTGGCCCTCTCTTTCCTTGGACTTGACAATCATATCGTCCACGTACAGCTTAACCTCTTTATGGATCATGTCATGTAAAATTGTGGTCGCGGCCCGTTGATATATAGCCCCAGCGTTCTTCAGCCCAAACGGCATCACCCTATAACAATAGGTCCCCACGGGATGGTAAAAGCAATCTTCTCCCGGTCTTCGGGTGCCATCAATATCTAATTGTAGCCTGAAAACCCATCCATGAACGAGAGCAACGCATGCCCAGCAGTGAAGTCCATTAATTCGTCGATATGCGACAGAGGAAAGTCGTCCTTTGGACTGGCTTTATTCAAATCCCTGAAGTCCACACATACCCGAATTCTGCCGTCCTTTTTCAGCACCGGAACTATATTGGCCAACCAAGTTGGGTATTCAGATACCAGCAGGAACCCTGCGTCAATTTGCTTGGTGACCTCTTCTTTGATCTTGAGGGCCCAGTCCGGGCTGATCCTTCTGAGTTTCTGCTTAATGGGTCGGGCATCTGGGTCAAGAGGGATCCGGTGCTGTACAATCTCAGGATCGATTCCAGGCATGTCTTCGTAGGACCACACAAAAACAACTTTGAAATCTTTTAATAAAGCGACTAAGCGCTCGTGTTCCTCCGAAGACAACGTGGACCCGATCTCGACCAGCCACGGGTCCTTCTCAGTACCAACATTAATTTGGGTGATTTCATCAACCAGCGGTTTTACAAACCTCTCCTACTCTTGATCTAGCAAATATTTCAAAACCGGAGGAATTTCTTCCTCGTCATTTTCATCGAAATTTTGAAAGTCCTGATTAATACAATAAATCAAAGGCATAGAAAAGTACTCGAAAGCCATAACTATTCCATTCTCATTAATCACTTCCAAGTCGCCTGATTCCTCTGTTACAACAGACTCAAAGGAAAAAGAAAAAGACGACCTAAACAGGACTAGGGCATCCGGGTTGTCACCCCCAGGAATACCAGACTCAGACTCAGACGAGCTAGAACCTGATTCCACATCTACAGACTCGGTGGAATCAATTCCGGCTCACCACCTGAGCCGGTGCTGCTCGATAAGAATCCCTCCTCGTACTGCCAGACGAGGGAGGGTGCGATGGATGCATCCAAAATGTTTGAAGATGGGCTACAGTTGTTTCATTCCCGATCATAGACACTAAGAGGTCATCCCCCAAGCACTCATGTACATTGAAGGATCTAAAAGTAGACAAGCCAGTGCTACCCCCATTTCAATCTCAATGTTCTTGGAATCCACTTCCTTACACTGCTTAACCTCAACTGATGGGTCTGTCTGCTCCTCGGCAACATCATCCCTGGACAACTGCAAGTCAAAGAGGATCTCAAATCCCGGCAGGCACCGTCTTTCTACATTCAACCATGGCTTTGGGAAACCGCAGAACGGGAAGTCTTCCCCCTCCCGAACAAAGCGTCTGTTTAGGGTGCCCTAAATAGGCCGATGCATTAACTCAAAATGCTTCCCCGCCTGCTTGGCTCTGGCTCTGGCTCTGGCTCTGGCTCTGGCTCTTCCGACTATTTCTTCCCTTTCCTCACCCAGTCCTCCTTGGTAGGCAGATAACCTAAACCAAAGGTATGTGGGTTATGCGGCACTTCGGCTGATACAGTAGTGCCCTTTCGGCCACTTTTCCCTAGTCCCATCCCAAGGATGTGCTGAAGCTTGTTCATGAGGTACACAGACTGTGCGCTGACATATAACCCCTCATTAATAGCCAAAATGTTCTATACGACCTGGGCCTCGGCTAGGGTAAATCCTTATAGGAACACATCCTCCGTGCCATGCTCGATTTCCAAAACCGGTATAGACACCTCTGGCAGTGGATGGATTGAAGAATTCCCGAAAACAATGGCCACCCCCTTCCCGTGGGGGTATTTCAATATTTGATGGAGGGTAGAAGAGACCGTCTTCACCTGGTGCAGCCACGGCCGCCCTAGGAGTAAATTGAAGGTTGCGGGAATGTCCAAGACATGAAAGTCAACATTATGTTGTCCTGGACCAACCTGAGTCTGAATCTTCACAGTCCACATCACCTCTCTGCTAGTATTGTCGTAGGCCCTTATCACCTGGGCAGTTGGCACAAAGTCTGCGGGCTTCAACCCGATTGCATATGCCGTCCTCGACGGGCACACATTAATAGCGGATCCTGTGTCGACAAGAACCATTGGTATCCATTTTTCTCTACATTCAACAGAGATGTAGAGAGGCTTGTTATGGTTTGCACCCTCAGGCGACAACTCTTTGTCAGTGAAGGTCAACGTCGGGAAAGCTCCTCCCGGAAAGACCAATCCTACCAGCTGCTCAGGTGTGGTGTCTATCGAAAGTTTGGCCTTGTCCATTGCAGATAGGATAGCCTATCTGTGTACTCTGGAGGCCATAAGCAGTCCCCAGATGGAAATGTCTGCTTGTATCTTGTTAAGCTGTTTCAACACAGCCTCTTTTTCGAGCACTTTTCTTTCTGCTTGTCTGCCTCTTTGTCCTTTCCGGACGCCTCTGGTTGATCTAAGAGTGGGGGCTTGAAATACAGCCCACTTCTAGTCATGTGGTCAACCTCACCAACGTACCAGGTATCATCCGGTTGGTTTTGTCCCCAATCTTCATCGATGTGGGCAAGACACAGGTCGTCATCTTCCCACCACATGCCATCGGCAGCTGACAAACATCTGTCCTGCTCTGTTACAACTATTCCTGTGCCCACAGCACCTTGCATTCCTGTGCTCGCAGTACGTTCCGTTCTTGTGCACACAGCACGTTCTGTCCCCGCAGGGGCTTTGGCTTTTCTGGCCCTCTCAGAATCTTTGATCCTTTCCTTCTCAAACTGCTTCAGTGTGGTCTGCTGTTCAGTATCTTTCGTACCCAAACTGCCCGTATTCTGAGCAAAATTCTTAACACCGGTGCTCTCTGGCGGTGCATCCTGATTCTCGGCCCTTCCGGGCACAACTGATGTCCCCGTCCCTAACGGACCCTGTTCTAGGCAAGATTGTTCAACAACATTCGGCTGGTCGTCAAGCCACCCAGTAGACTCTGCTGACCCATCTAAATCAAACCAGTTGACTGTCACGTCCCCTGAGTCCTGCTCTTCAAAGAACTGCATATTTGCGATGTCTTCTTCCAGAACCGCTAGGTCATCTAGCCCCTGATTAGGTCCATCCTCCCGTACTACACAAATCTCTGCCCCCACTGGCAATTCCACATTCGGCCTAGCCTGGCCTGCTGATGTGATGTAACTGCTCAGGTTGTATATGAAGCTCGCAGACCCCTCAAGCTCTGTATAATCATTCTCATCTGCCTCCACAGTCGACCTAATTCTATCTTCAATAGTTGCTACCACCATTTCAGGTTGGGTTTGGGAGATGTCCAACACGCACAAGTTAGTGCTGTCAGGAATGAACACCTCCGGCTTGGGTAGGTGAGAAGTGGTGATATATATGCTAGGGTCGTATGACACAACCCCAGTTTGGATGAAATTGATGCGTTTGGGAGGTGGAGCTTGGTTATGTGGTGGGAGTGGGTTGGTGGTGGCATTCGGTCTCTCCGAAGACACGATCACCCTGTTGTCAACGAGATCCTGAATCTCGTGACGTAATCTATAGCACTGGTCGGTATCGTGACCATGATGTTAGTGAAAGACACAGTATTTTGTTGGGTTATGGGAGGGAGGAAGTTTTTCTGACAATGGTCGCGGCTCTAGGGGCTTCAGGTGCCCTTTCCTAATCAAAACCCCTCAAAGCTTTAGACAGAGACATGTATAGTGGGGCAAAGGTTCTTTAGCCTCGGGGTGGAAATTTGGTTGTTTGTGAGCTACTTCCAGATGGGCCAGTGAATGGTGTAGCCGCAAGGGTTCTTGGGGTGGTGGTGGTGACCATGCCCACGTCTGAAGCTCTGGCAGCTGCAGCACTGCTTGGGCCTGCATTCGTACTGCAGTTTAATACCCTTTTGGGCTGCTCTCTTTCATGATCAATGAGGCCCTGTTTCATGGCGTCCTCGATTTGCACCTCAATCTCATGTAGATCTGCAAAGGTGGGAAGGGGAAGGACGATCATCTTCTGCATGAGTTTGGGCTGGAGGTTGCGCACAACCATCCGTATTTGGTCCTTGTCGACTGGCCTGATGGTCATCATCGAGGCTTTAGCCCTCTAGCGGGTCACAAAATCGGAGAAGCTCTCCTTCAACTCTTGCCTGGTTGTCTCGAGATCACGAGTTATGACCTCGATCTGCGTGTTGTAGGAGTATTGCGCTATAAGGCCTCAACCATCTCCTCCCAGCTTCTCTTAACAGAGTCTTCCAGTTTTGCATACCAAATAGCTGCTATACCCGACAGGGTCCGGCCAAATAGGGAAAGCTTCTGCAACCTGGAGAGGCCCATCGGCCTTAGTATATCCGAGACCAGCCGCAAATGCACCATAGGATCTCCAGACCCATCGAAACGGTCTGTGTGCGGCATTTTAAACCGGTCTAGCAGAGTCACGGCCGAGTCGGTGTACCCGTCCTCTATATCCGGAATGAAATGAGCCCCTTGAGACTTCTTGAACAACTTTCTAGCTTGCTCACTTTTAGCACTGTCGGATCCACTTCGAACTCAAACGGTGTGTCCCCCAAGTTGGTCTGTACTTTGGATAGCTGGAGTAGGACTGGGGGCGGAGCTGGCCCCGTTGGAATGTCCGTATTTTCCTGGACGTTAACTGTCTCCCCGAGCATTGGAACTCTTGGAGGGGGAGGAGCTTGATGTGAAGCAGATGCTCCGGTTTGCTGCTGTAGCCTGGCAATTAACTCTGTCTGTTGGGTCATAACCTCGGCCTGGCGTGCAGCAAACTCTGCCTGACGGGCAGCATCCTGCTGCATGGCTTGCATACTTTCCTGGAGCTGACGCGTCATCGCTTCTAAGCCTGCCATATTGTGCTGATCTAACTGAACAACCGGTATCTCTGTCCCTGCAGTAGAAACTGAGACCTTAGCCTGACTGTTCACTGGTGGGGTAGACCATTGATCTGGCGATCGCTGTACTGATACACTACGCCTCACTGACCTCCGTCTAGTAACCGGGGGTAAGGAATGAAACACTGGTTGTCTGTCTATCAGATCCTCGGATCCATTAAGTCTACGACCTCTAACCCAGAGTGCTCGGGAAATATCTACCTGGTCGTATGCAATTGCGCTAAACTACCTTGCAAAAAGATAAATAAAGCATAAGAAGGAAACAATAAGTAGAAAAACGGATAGCATAACAGCTTAAATAAAGACAACACACAGTTGGCAAACACAAGCTGAAAGAACTGTTCTCAACCACTGATCACTGTTCCCAAATCACTGCCCCGAATCTGAATCTGATACCCGCAGGTAAAACTGATTCCCTAAATACTGATACTGATGCCTGCAGGCCTGATACCCAGACTTGCAAACTGATACATGCATTCCTGTAGAGACGCACTCTAAAGCACATAGCAAACAAGTGAGAGCCAAAACACCCCTATGGAGGGGTAAGGTTTCCCTGTCCTATTGTCAGGAGCTACGGTTTCACTACGTACACAGTGGTTTCAAACAACCTATAATCAGGTAAGCAACCTGTCCTAGCTTGGAATGATCACTACAGTTTCCGATATGCACTAGGTCGAATGGTCAAAAAGGGTGCCCCGGTAAAAACCAGGGTTTGTGTTCCCGTCGTGGCAGAGCCCGCAACCGGTCAGCCTTATGGCACGCTTCGCAAAACAAGCCTCCGACAAACCGTTCAGGAATAGCATACGACAGACACGGTGTCCTAGGCGCACCAATGCAAATGCAATGCAAAGAGACACATAAGTGTAACCAAAACAAGATATCATGAGTTCGAGTCAAGTTCTCTAAATCCCCAGCAGAGTTGCCAGAAACTGTAGACGTGCTTGAACGTCCCGGCTCCACGCGCGAATGGGTGCGAAATCCGTTTTGTTCATTGGACTACTACAGTTCGGACTCAATGTCACGGTTCTGAATCTAATCTTGCAAAGTGCAATGCAAGATCGATAAATCACCAAAGAGTCCAAGTCCAGCAAATTGTTTTGGAAAACTGATTTTTATAAAGAATTGCCAAACATGGACTTCTTTGCCAGATACAGAGTCGCCACCTAAATATTTTATTTTGGGGAAATTTAGGAAACCCTAACTCGTGCCTAAGGCCACGTGTCTGTCATCACCAAAGTTGCCTAGGCTCGGGAACTTGGGTACGAGAGGGGAAGGTCGTGCAATGAGCACCCCCGCTTGCCCGATCGAAAGATCGGCCTTTACTAACATGATATTTTGTTTTTGAAAACACATGTGTTTTTATTCCGGTTATTAGCCTAGAATTACTATGTGATGCGCACAACATACAAGTATAGACTAGATCGCCTAAGTTGGAATAAAACATCTCATGTTTGTTTGAAAATGGTTTGAAGATGTTACTCGCAAGTAGGCTAAGATGTGGATTTGCCACCCTTGAGTGGGCTTAAAAAACATGATTTTGCCACTTCAAATGGGCTTAAAACTCGCATTTCGATGAATTGTTCCAATTCAAGCAATCCAACCTTCACCCACAGGCATTCAGGCAGTTATATCACATAAACAAATAGCCTCATGGCAAGCATGCTATCATGGCAGTCACTCACACACATGCAAGGATGCTAAAGCATAAACACTCACCGAGTACTCCGAGCCAAAACAAAAGCTAGTTAGTAATCAATGCATGATCCTAGTTCATGTTAAGATGGCTAACGCAACACATGCAAAAATGCAACTAGAAATAGGCTCGGCTATTCTAGGATGTCATATAAGATGCTACATTTGATACATGTATTCAAATAGGAATTGAAATACAATGCAGTTTGTATGATGCGCCGAGCCCGGTGCATGCAAGACAAATGAATGAATGCAAACATGCAAACATAAGGATGCTAATTGAAACATGTCCTAAAACTAACCATCAAAAAGCGGGTAAGTAAAAGGGAGAAAGACGTGGGGTTGGAAAACATTCAAACACGCACGCACACTTATTACAAAAGTTGGCCCTCTCGACGGAGGGTCCGAATAAATAATACAAACCAACTAATTAACTAACTATCATAGCTAATTAATTATTACAAAACTCTTAACTAATTAAACAAATTAATTAAGTTACACAACTGAGTAAGTATGAAACTAAAACAGGCTGCCATAGCTCTGCCTCGAAGTAATGAATGATGCATGCTCGATCGCGCCTCGCTCGGAAATCCGTTGCCATGCCTCATGTTGCCTCGTGTTTGCACTGTTTTAGGCTTCTAAAAACTGTACAAACTTCTGTGATGCTTCTGAACCACCTCATGGACATTCTGAGAGGTCATCGGCCAAGAGGGGTGGCCATCGGCCAATGGACAATGGTCATCGACCAAATATGAGGCTATCAGCCAAACATTGATAGCCGATCGGCACACTTTATAGTCGATCGGCCACTTCTTCCTACAAACTCCTCCTTTTACTGTAGCAAAGGATAGGCAGAGGCATGGCAATACATTTGCAAGAAAATGTGTGCAACTACACCCCTTATCATGTCTAAGGCTCAAAGGTGTGTAGTGTTCGACCCTCGGTCCACCAATCACGCATCTCGATGCCTGATGGCCAAAGGAGCAAAGTGTGCAATTCAATGTAAATGAAATGCACAAAAACACATAGGGGACCTTAACCTCTATCATGTTTGATCAAGAGGCAAGGCATGCACACAATGCAATGCAGCAAGCATGCAAACAAAGCTAATGTAACAAACATGCAAAATGCCATTCAACCTAAACATGCAAACATGCAATGTACCAAGCATGCAATAACAACAAAATGGAACAAGCATGCAACAATATGCAAAGACAAGCATGCAACAACATGCAAAGATAGACTTAAACTAAAATGGACAGACCTCAATCATGCCCAAATCAGTGGCCAAAATGATGAAATGGTGACATGAAATGCAAGACAAGCTTGCACATGTAATGGCCTATCACCTAGGCATAAGAGCACAACTCTCAAGAGTGCTTAAAGAGTGAAAAGCATGCAAGTGTGACAACATTATAGGCCTTGAAATCGTGCATGGAATGGTGCCAAACCACTCCAACAAGATAAGCATAGCATGCAAGAAAGCTCAAAGCTTGAAACTAGCAAAGGGACTTATACCATGACCACGCAAAGCAAGCCCCAAAGGGCTAAGGGCAACCAAAACAGTCCCAAGGCAGGTCAGCATAAGACCAAAGACATGCTAGAACCTAGCCAACACAAGCTAGAACAAAAGACCAAAAAGCATGAAGCATGCAAGGCTAACAAGGGGTGTTACACCACACCTATCAAAACCAAACATGGCATGACTTAACCAACAAAAAAACAGAGTTATGGCATGTCAAAATAAGCCCAAAAACCCACTGAGATAGCATCCCAAAAGCTTAAGCAATAAGACATGCACAATGATCCATACTTGAGGCATAAAGAGCCAAACTTACAAAGCATCAAATGAGTGAAAGATGCAAGTGTATGACCACATTACATGGACTGAAATCACATATGAAATGATGCCAAATCATGAAAATGGTCCAAGTAATGCATGCTAGTGACTTGGACACTCAAAGCTAACAAGCTATAATGCACTAAGCCTATACAAGGCATGGCATTCATGACCAAAGCAACACAAATTAGAGCTTAAGCATGCTAAAACAAGGCTAAAAGCTTCTTTGAGTTGAGCCAAAACATGTAAGAATGATGATCCAAACACAAGATGCATGTTAAGGCAATAGAGAGGATTGCACTACAAGTGCATGGTGCATGCAAGAGGCAATCAAACCAACCTTAGACAGAGGTGAAGCATGCTAAAATAACACCAAAAAGTTGCTGAAATGGAACCGAAACATGCTAAGCAAACATGCTACTATTATGAGCCATTCATACTAGCATACAAGACACAAGGAGAGGGGATGACCCTCTCTTATTTGGGACCTAAAAACCACCTTTCCAGCACTGAAAATCCTCTAGATTTCAGTGGCGAGAAGGCCCAAACAAGGTGGTCCCAATAGCTTAAAAAGGAAGGCACAAAACAAGGCCAAACAAGGCCTAAGAGGGGGTAGACTACCCCAAACACAAAAGTGACCTTAAACAAACATCACAAGCATGAAAAATCAGAACTTTTTACTTTAGAAAGCTAAGCTTAAATCAGCATGAAAATAGGTCTAAAAGCTTAAGCCAAAATAGGGGATTAAAAGGTTAGTTTCTCACCCTTGAAGAACACCTTCAAGAACACAACTCCAGCACCTTTCCTGAGCTTAAACCAACCCAAAAACACTAACACCAGCTCCTAAGCACCTCAGCAACAAAATGATGGTGTTCTAGTAGGTGCTTTAGTGCAAAAGTATGAAGAAAATACACTTTAAGGCACAAACACACACACAAATATAAAGAGAGAGGGAGATATATAGAGAGAGATATATATCACTTCTATCTCAAGATTTTTAGAACCTCTGGAAAGGGGAGAGGGGCCTCCCTTCTTATAGAATTTCAATTCTCAAGCTTGTTGAACAAGCTTGAGTCTTGAACAAATCCCTCTATACACGTGTATGGAGGATGAGAATTGTGCTTACTAGCTGGCACAAAAATATCTGTAAAAGCAGGTGGAAAGGTCTCGGCCAAGAAATATGGCCAATCGACCAAAAGGAGTGCCAATCGACCAAAAGGAGTGCTGATCAGCTACCACTTATGGCCGATGGCAAGAAAATAAGGCCAACAAGCACAAGGCCTTAGCCGATGGGTTGCAGGGACGGCCGAAAAGCCACCCTAGTCCCTCAAAAGCAAAACCACAAGTCCTTGGTCCACAACCAAGCACAAAACAGTCAAGTTGAGAGATCCTAAGGCAAGGCACGCAGCCGAGACCTTCGGGAACTCAAAACGAACACGAGCATGGATGATGATCGAGTGTTCAAACGATGACGTCCAAATCTTGAGGACGGTAAAAAATGGGGTGTCTACAACTGGGACCGGCATCCATCTACATAAGGAAAGTTGTTCTCATCAACCCAATATAATGAAACAGAATAGCACTCCCAGAAAAGGATCACATCAATGCGGGTAATAAGTAGCCTAACCATGCCACCTTAATGAAATCTAATATGTAGTTATAGACCATTAAATTGACAATTTGGATGATGTGAAATTAACAAAATAGGTTAAGGACATAACCCTACTACTGATGAAAGAGTGAGACTAGGATTTGTTGAAAAATTACAATGTAAACATGGATATAGCAAAACTATTTGTATTCTATACAGACCATTCACCAATTAGTTTGATTGATGTTCATAACATGCCAAAAACAGATTAACTTCACTTCGGCCAATTTACCAAGGCGATAGGGTCATTAATGAATACCAACATCATTTTTCAAACTGCCCATCACTTGTTTTTGTACATTCTATTGATTGTAAATTTGTTGCAGCTGTAAGTATACAACCAACACCAAATTTGGCCCCAATTTCAATGCCTTGAAAGGACAAACCCCAAAAGCAAAATAACTTAAGCTTTAATATTCTATATAATGCAATTGTTTTGTTCAGCTATTTAGCTAACAACATTTTTGAAGACCTATGTTTAACAACTACTAAAGATAACAATATAATGTGGAAATACCAATACTGCACAGATTTTTGTTTCTATTGTTACGCATTGAATTTCGCAAAATAAATGAATAAATAAATACATAAACATACCCATAAAATAAAATTGTTGGAAAAGAACCTAAAGTAAAACCAGTCTTGGTGGCCTTTGTAAACTTCGTGTAAATTTATATATTATTAAAATAAAAAAATAAAAATAAAAAAACCATTCTGAACTTCAGTGTTGAATAAACACAAAGATTTTGGAAATCAAATGCCAAAAGTATTGCATTACTTCGGAACTATTGAACCGAAACAATGTATTAGATTCGGCAAACAAACTTCAAAAGTTTGTATTTTGTTCGGATCTAATTGGTCAAAATTACACAACTTATTTGGTGATGAAGTTTCAAATTAAACAAACAAATTTGGACAACCAGTGCCGAGAGCTCCAAGCCATGCAAACAAGGGAAAAATCGATGGTTTTATGCCAATGGAGTGCAGAGATATCCAAAAATGGTAAATGCAATAACAAAATGATAAATGTAACAATAACATGGAAATATTTCTTACCTTAAGCAAGGGTTTTCAATAGTTTTTAGTGGAAATTCAATGGAGGTCTTCAAGGTCTTCAATGGAGGTGAGGAAAGTTCAAAGTTTTTTTTTTTTGAACGAAAGTCAGTTTGGTCTTCACTTTTGTGGGTGGAATTAGAAATGTGAATTAGGGTCAATTAAAGTGTGTGGATTTGAGGGTAAAGTGTGTGTACCATGGTTATGAGTGAAAGATGTAATTGTAATTTTAAGGGTGTGGATTGAGAAAATTAGTTAATAATCAAATTAACAGGTGTGTGTATTGAGAAAATATTTTCCTTAAGTTAATTAGGTGTGTGGAAATATAATTTCCCAATTTATGCTTTATGTTATTTTCGATATATTTCTTTACAGTAAAGTGGACGGTTTTGTCAACAAATGTTGCAAACTCAAGAAATTTGTGGTAGTATTTATCAGATCCAGAACATGGGTAAGAGAAAAGAAGTGATGGAATATATTATAAATTTATCTGTTCAATTTGTTCTTCTGTAGATCAGATGATGATGAGGAAGAGATTGAAAATCTGTACAGATAAAATTTGGACAGATAGAAAATTTACACAGATAAAATGTGGATAGATAGAAAATGGACACATAAAAATTTGAATAGATAGAAAATTTACACTGAAAAAATTTGAACAGATAGAAATAAATTTAAACAGATAGTCAACAAAAAGTCAAAAAGATAAAAAAAAAATCAAGGGATAAAATTGAAAATAAAATGTTCTCTAGGATTTCTCATCAAACTGTTTCACAACGTGTGAACCTCTCTCTCTCTCTCTCTCTCTCTCTCTTCCCCCTAAAAAAAAAAAAAAATTCACCACACCTAATACCTTAAACAATTGTTAGAGTAAATTTTTCACTAATTGTCCCCAAAAGTTAAGTATAGCTTTCTTAAATGATTCTTCATAGGTAGGACACAACAAAAATAAATAAATAATAAAGTTCCTTCGGGAACATCTGATATAAAAAAAATAATAATAATAAACAAAATTTAATATATCATGATTAACTAAATATTATTTATTAACTTAGTTCAATATTATTCACCCAAAAACTTAGTTCAGTATATAACTAGGATTATATCACTACAAGAAAACACATTTTTGGCGACCATGTTTGGCTACCAAAACAAATTTAGTCGCCAAAAGTGTGGGAATTGGCTACCAAAATTAATTTTAGTCGGCAAAAGTCAACTTTTTAGCTACTAATTTTTTTTAGTAGGGGAATGTTGATTATTGGCGACTAAAATAAATTTAGTAGCTAAAAATATTACAATTGGCCACTAAAAGCTAAACATATCACAATTGGCGACTAAAAGAAATTTTAGTAGCCGTAGAGGTACCTTTAGCTACTAAATTGTTTGGTAGCCGAATGAAAATTAAAAAATTTATTTTGGGTGTATTTTGTGATTAAAAATTTAATATAATAAACTAGTAATAAATTAATTAAATCCACTTGATACATGATTTCTTCATCTGTCTTTATCTATGACAAAATATACATATTGCATGTTCTAAAATTCTAAATCAAATTGATTAGTGCCTAGTTAGTCATGCAAGAGTCCCAAAAAAAAAATTAACTATATTTTACAATATAAGAATATAAGAAAATATAAGAAAATTTTTAAATATAAGAATATAATATTTTAAAATATATTCTTATAAAATTTTAAAATATATAAGAATATATTATTATCTGTCATAAAATTTTAAAATATAAGAATATAATATTTTAAAATATATATTATATTTTTCAGTAAAAAAACATATTAGGACAAATATTTAAGATAATTTAATATTTTTAATTTATATTTAGTCGGAAAATTATTTAGTCGGTATTTAATTTACTTTTAGCGACCAAATTTTAGTCGGCAATTATAATTAAAAATTTTAAAAATTGGACTTCAGATTTTGGGGGGCAAATTAATTAGCTACTAAACATTTTCGTCGGAGAAAAGGGTTTATTTCTTATGGGCGACTAAAAACGCTAGTCGGGAAAGAATAAACTAGGTTTAAGTACACTCCCACACCACACGCTCTAACTCTCTCATACATCTCTGTCTGCCTCTGCTCTCCTCCCGCTCTCTCTGTCTTTCTCTGTCTCTCTCGCTTTTGTCTCCATCGTTACTGGAGCATCACCGCCATCGCACACGAGCACCACCGTCAATCCCCAGGTATGTCCTCTCTCTATCTTTCGCTCTCTCTTCCCCTAATTTCAGCCTCTAGGGTTTTCTTCTTCCATTTGCATACCTTCACACATACCCGACCCCAAATCGATGGGGTTTCTTCTTCTTCCATTTGTTGAATTTATGCTTTTCTTCGTAACTACGATGGCTCAGAAGCAGTTTGAAACAATGCCTCTCTCAGTCCAGAACACCATCTGGGTATCTCTCAAAACACACAAATCCAAATGGGTTCTTCTATTTTCTTAATATCTTTGTATGTGCAGGTCAAATTAACGGTTTGGATTTGATTCGTAGCTGTGACTCTGCTTTTTATTAGTTATTCATTCTATTTTAATATGATTTTTATTGGATTGGTTTGGAATGGTGTTTTCTCTGTTTGTGTTGGTGTGTATACATAGTGTGTGTATATAAATCTCTAGTATGTATGATTTAAAATCTGTTTGTATATATAAAATCTGTTTGTGTGTATATATAAATTTGGTTGTATAATTCTGTTTGTATACATAAATTTGTTAATATATATGAATTTTGTGTATAATGAAAGAGTGAGAAATAAATTAAGAGAAGTATACAAATAGAGAAGAAAAGCCATAGAAGTATACAGATAGTTCTCTTGTTAGGATTAGCAATTTTGATAAGAAAATGGCTGCTTCTCCGCATTTTTTGTGAAAAGATGAATTTACACTGATTTGAGCCATGAATTTCGTTCCACAGCAGTAAACAATGAAGGTGAAAGAATAATTTAAAGGTCCCTCAATTCTGCTGATATCATTTTCAAGCTCTCAAATAATAATTTTTGCCCGAAAATGCATGGATTTTGTGGTCATATACTGTAATATATCCTTGCATATCATGCAAAAGCTTGATGCAATTTGTTACACTAATCTAGAAAAGGCCAAAAAAAAAAAAAAAAAACAAGAAGAAGAAGAAAAAAAAGAGAAGAGAACATGAGATTAAGTTGAATTATTCATGATGTTTGTATTATATGGATATGAATCTCAACAATCCCTTCTTGATGTTTGTATTATTCATGGAGTTCATGTTGACAACACCTATGTTTTTTGCTCCCTTATTGTGTGTTATATTTATTAGAAATTAGAATATTGTCATTCTGTCTATCTAGATAGAATTTTTTTAATGGGGATGATGTTCCAAGAAGGCATCTGATAACTGGGTTATCCTTCATCACATTATAGAGTTGGGTGGTATATTTGACAGGAGCATTTGACAGGAGTAGTAGAACGAATAAGAATTCGACATGGGTTCTAGAGTTCCATTATGAACCACATCTTTATTCTTCCAGGTGGTATACTCAGTTTTTAACTCCCAGGTTTCAAGGAGCTCTTGGAGCTCTAATCGGTCTCTCTCTCTCTCTCTCACACACACACACAACCCTATGATATTTGTCTGTAACTCTTGTTGGTGATGCTTTGTGATGATTATGCCTAATTTTGTGAGTTTGTTCTTCTTGGTTGATACATATTCTTTTTATCAATTGGTTTTCGCTTCTATTCACTCTACTTCAGCATGCGATCTGTGTTCGTCAGTCTTCTAACGAGGCTTACGTGACTCTTCTATACGGCGATGAGTTCTTACTGGGTGTTCGAGGCTAACGGGGGAGAGTGAATATAATTTCTCTAATATTATTATTCAATAGAATTTAGATCCATTGCAATATTTTGAATTTTATCAAGGTCAGTTTTGTGGTAATTGGCATTTGAGGCCACCTTTATTATCAATTCTAACTTGCTCTGGAATTTTCTGTTTCTATTTACAGCATTCATGGGCAATGTGCAGTAACTATGAAATCTCTGCTAAGAGTAACTATAACTTTGAAAAACCTTTCTTGCACCTTGCCAGGAATCTTGCAGGGTAATGGAATAGCACATTGTTTGTTATTTTATTTTTTGTTTATTTATACTGGTGGAGTTGTGGACTATTAGATAAAGATAAGCAATTAGTTGCAGGGGACTATTAGATAAAGATAAGCAAGGAAACATCACAAATAATTATCTTTATCCTTGCAGGGGAACTCTCCAAAGGAACCTTTTGAATTAATATCATTAGAAAAATGAAAAAATAGTGTGATAAAAAATCCACCAAAGATAGTGTGATAATATCATTAGTTGCATCATGATGTAATGAAAAAATAGTGTGATAATATCATTAGTTGCATCTAGATTAGGTGCATTTAAACATATAAGAAAATTTTGATTAAAATATGAAAAAAAAATCCACCAAAGATTAAAAAAAAAGAAAAACAAAATTTCGTAAACAAATTTCAAATTTTATTTTTTGGTGGTGGTGGTGGTGGTGGTTCACAGTTCTTAAATTTTTAACTTGTGGGGAACATTAGAGTCCAGGAATGAAAATTTATGAGTTGCTGTTAATGATCAATTTGTGGTGTTTCTTATCCCTTTGGTATTCTTTACAGGCACGAAGCTGAGCTTGCTGCAGCGGCTAGCCAGCCCCTTCCTGATGATGATGACGATGCATTTGACTAATGCTCATGGCTTTGGCTTTTTGCTATCATTTTTCGTGCTCCTTTAGTTAATATGAGTTCTAAAAAAAAAAATTCAACGCTATCGAAGGATTTGTGTATGAGAGGTGAATGTATCGCGGAGAAGAGACCATTTTAGTTATTCTTTAGCCATTGTTTGAAGTCTGGTTGTGGTAGAATTCTTTAGGCTGCCATATAGATGTTTTGAGTCACTTCGAGTGTTTGCTTGAAGATTTTAAATTATGTATGGATTTAAATTATTGACGTTGGATTAGACTTGGACTGTATGGAATTTGTAATAATATAGAATTGGACGTTGAAGATTACTTTTTTGGATGCTTGGAACTGAAATGTGTGCACGTTGTTGAATGTTTTAATGGTTGATAACATATTTTAGTGTTGATGGATTATATTGTTTTATACAGGGTACAGGTTGTAATATAAATGAATACAGGTTGTTTACAAATTTTTTTTTTTTTTTTAAAAAAACAAAAAATTATTTGGCCACCAAATGTTTTGGTAGCCAAATAGGTAATCAAAAGTTTTGGCTACTAATAATTTAGTAGCAAAAACATAACCCAAAACGTTTTTGCCACCAAATAATTAGTAGCTAAAAGATTTGAGAATGAGAGAAAGAAACTATTGGCGACTAATACTTTAGTGGCGGAAACATACCTTTTGCCGACTAAACTAAGATTAGTAGCCAAATGTGTATTTTCGGCGACCAATTATTTAGTAGCTAAAAGTGATACCTTCCCCAACCACAAGAAGTTAGTAGCCAAAAAGCCTCATTCGGCGACTAATACTTTAGTGGCGGAAACATACCTTTTGCCGACTAAACTAAGATTAGTAGCCAAATGTGTACACTTTCGGCGACCAAACAAATTTTAGTCGCCAATACTATCGCCGACAGGGTAAAGGCGACGAGCTTAGCGACAAAAAATTTTGGTCGCTGAATCGTTTCGGCGACTAAATAAGTGACTTTTGGCGACCAATATTTTGGTAGCCAAAAGTGACATTTCTTGTAGTGTATAGATACAAACGTTATAATTTTAGGGCTCTCTTACCTATAATATATCTTATATATATATATATATATTGGACAGAAATATAACAAAACAGTACATAGTAGTTAATATAACAAACTAGCTAACTGGCTGATCATAGTTACAAATAACAATGGGAATCAAAATAAAGCAAAAACATTTTCTACTGCTCAACCATTATCAAAAGAAAAGTGGGTGTCCAAATAAGGATACGAGAAAATGCTATGCAAAACCTGTGCCAATCTCCTAGTAAGAGCACTGCTAGAGACCCACATTTTTAGACTTATAAATTCACCTATAATGATGTGGCAAGAGAGTTGGGCCCTACATTATTGGATGTGTAACAAAACAAAAATTGACACATATGATACCCATCATTATGAGTACAACTGTGAGCAGTGGCAGAGCCACGTAAGGACTAGGGGGGTCACGTGCCCCCCTCGGATTTTGTCATTTTTTTTTTTTTTTGCAAATATAAAGAAAATATTTTAAATAAAAAGAATTACAAAAATATTATTAGAGTGAAATGTCAATGACATTTTAAAAATTATGAAAATAATAATAGTTGTTTTGATTGAAAATGAAGAGACTATTATAAACCATATTATCTATGAAAATTTTAAATGTAGTGGTGATGTCATTATTATTGACATGCAAGTATAAGTAATCTCACTATAAAGATATGAAATTTATTGGATTATTAGTTACATTTGACATGTGAGGTTCAATCTCTATGCGTTTATTTACTATTAATTGGTGATATCGCATACTAATGATGACGTGATATTACCATTATATTGAATTTTTAATCAAATTTTGTATAAAAAAATAATTTATCATTATATAATTTATTTGAAGACTTATATCCATATTTTTTTATATTGTTTATGATACAGTAGTTATAAATAACATTATTTTTTTGATGTTTCTCAAAATCAATTGTAAAAACTTGCGTGAAATATTTTTGTAAAAATTTTTGATATTGTAATTAATAAGTGCCACCCCTAATTTAACTTTCTGGCTCCACCACTGATTGAGAGTTTTTTTGTGGGTCTTAAATATTTTCCATAATATATCATATATCATCATATATAAGAACATCTCCAACGGTTCAGTATTTTTTTCATCAAATCTGAGTAAAAAAATTAACGATTTTCTCTATTTGATAGTAGCAGTTCCAACGGGTGCACTGTAGCTTGCATCAAAAGGCAGGGACGTCCAACAAGACGACCGGCCGATCGACCGAACAAGGCACTGAAATTTTGTTTTTTCCCTTCCATTTCTACCAGTCCTTCTTCTCCAAATCCTTGTTTATTTGTTCAAACAGCAAGCAATGCGAAGCAGAGTTGAAAATCATGTCAAGCCCAAATCCCAGTTCAAGAAATTCCTACTCTCCTCCGAACATTCCAAAAACCGACAATGACTCACCTCAAGCTCTCGATTCTCGAAGCCATTATTGCGACTCTCCAACCACTCCAGAAAGTGAAAATGTCTCAAACCAAACCCACACAGAATGGAGCCAAGACCGCCACACAAATTACAGCTCTCCAACCACCACCTCAGAAATTGACAACGATGATGATGAGTACGACGATCGATCGTCGAAACGGCTGAGGAAGAATAGCGCTGATGATGAACTTGTGGATTTTTTGAGCAATATCCAAAGGGACGAAACAGATTCGCATTGAATTCTGCTCTGCAGAGGGGTATTTGGGTGAGGGTGATTGTTTCGTGTTGCAGTAGATTTTGTATAACAATTTGTTTTTCACAGAATTGGGTTTTTCTTTGTGCATTTTGAAGCCTGAAGAAGTTGTTTCATGGAATTTGCTGAAAAAATTGTCAATTGGATATGTGAATTTGGGTGAAGATGTGATTCAGAATATATTATCGGTTAGTTCTATTTTGGAGACCTTGGGACAAACTTGGCTGCAGCTTTGCATTTTCTGTGTAAATCGGAAGACCGGTGGGACAACCAGCCGGCCGGTGGGACCCACTTCCAACGTAAACGCACAGTGAAATGGTGAAATCAGACCCAGCTCCTCAGTTTGGTGAAAGTTTTGTTCCATTCTCAATTTGATACCATTTTGATGAAATTGTTAGAGCCAAAAAAGATGTACTTTTTCTCCAAATTCAAATTTGGTGATACATCGTTGGAGATGGTCTAAGAGAAATAAAATAGTGCTTCAAGTAGGTTAAAAGCTTATTTTTTTTTGTTTTGTTTTTTTGAAAAAACATACAAAAAAAAAATAGAGATGTAATTTAACTTGAAAAGTCAAAAAACTAATAAGTTGGTTTTTAAACTACATGCCAAAAAAGCCTAAAAATAAGTCACATGTCAAACTATGTAATTGCCATGTCTTCCTTTTCTCAATGTATAAATGGTTTTTAATGTATTGTTGTTTTCTCCTTTCATTTGTTTTTGAATTTTTTTTTTCTTATATTAAAAAAATCCTACGACTCCCGCCACTTTTTATTTTTATATTATATTTCATGTGAGAGTGGAAGAGATAGAATTTGTCAATTGTTTGAATTTTGTAAGCTGAACGATTGTTTCGATGACAATTGCGACTGTTATTCTTGTCAATCGTGATTGTCACTTTTATTTCTAAATGACTTACCTGCACAAATTCGAACGAGTTAATAAAAAGGTGCTTACTTGAAAACCCACACTCTAAACTAACTCTCTCAAAATGACCAAACTAACCCTATATATATACATACATGGTACTCACGGTCAAATGACCAAACCAACACTTCTCTTTTCTCTCTTCTTCACCTTCACGAGTCCGCCGTCGCCGTCTCATTGTCGTTCCACCATTTCCCCTCACCCTCCACCTCTTCACCACCGTCTCCACCTTCCACCTTCCATGGCATCTGCTTCATTATTGACGACAACCGCCACCGCAGATCCATATCCACCACCAGCTCCGATCGAGGCATGAGAATATCGATATGAGTTTCCAGCGCTCGATCCGAATATTGATCTGTTGCTTCACCGTTGCGGCACTCCAGAAGGCGGCCAAAGAGTTTGAATGACTTGAAATCTCGAAGAACTCGGGTTGCATGCCATCGACGCCATTACAACGACTCAAGCTGTCTCTGCTTTCTTTCTCTCTCGTCTGAAACCTTAGATCTTTAGAGGTTTCTGCTTGGCTTATTGAGCTTTGAAAATTCTGATGGTAAACTAATGTTGTTATGGGAATTGAATAATATTTATCTTAAATCAATTTTATTTAATAATATTTAAAGCAAAACAGATTCTGAAAAACTAGGTTTTACAATTCAACAAAACTATATATACATATATATATATAACAGAATATGTAAAAGATGAAAGGGTTCAGAAAATAGCCTGTGTGATTGTGAGAGGCACGTCAATGACGCTGTCCTAAAGTCGTTATACGCTCCCTCCGTGCAGGTTCTAACGATCACAAACGACTCCAAGATACAACCCAAAAACTTTACAGGATCTGATACAATGCACAGTTGCACCAAAAGAATTTGCCAAGAATGTATCAATTGCCCAGAAATATGAAATATAAAATACTGTAAAGAGAAGAAGGAGAGAGAGAAAACAGAGTACGTTATATCCCTTTTCTCAATAATAGAGTCCTGTATAAAAAGGATCTATGGTGTCTGTTAGGAACAGACACACCTATTCCTTTTGAAACCAAACACATATTTAAAATTCAAATAAATAAGACTATAAAAGGAAATAAATAAATAATAAAATATAATAATAAATAAAAATAATTAAAGTTTTGAAGCTTTTAGGAAATCTCCAACAATCCCCCACAAGATTCAAAACTTTGTAAAATAGTCAAATAAAATAAATTAATAAAATAAAATAAAATAATATGGGCAACTTTAAAACCATACAATGGGTGTAGGTGTTTTTCAAACTTGAACCTCACTTAGTGTTAACAGTTTCATTCTGAAAGAATCTTAGTGAACTAGGTCTTGAACTAAATCACTTTTACCAGAATTCAACATGTCACACATATGGTATGATACATAACTGTGGCGCGAGTTAGCACTATTAGTAGCCATGTGCTCAATCTTGATTCTCATGAGAGTTTTAGGAAATAGCCTTATTTCCACGGTTGCGGTTTCACGACGCTCTCACTTAGGTGAATCCTCCAAAGATAGAAGTGACGGATGTCTATCTTGCGAGAGTTTGCTCGCCTCGGATTCATTTAGAGTAAATACTCTTCCTTAACCATCACATTTACATCAACACTGATTTCTTAGGGATGAGCAGGAGAATATAATAATAAGTTTAATAAAATCTCCTTCTTTAAAGTGCTGGAATACAAGTCACACTATAAGGATTGTTCCTACCCATTGAACTTCCTTCATGGGATCTCCAATCACAGAAGTGGGTTACTTCCTTAGTTGACTCCTTATGGGCTTAGACCCATCCCCCTCGATAAATCTAAGACTACACTCTTAGATAAACCTTTTGTTAACTGATCAGCAATATTCTTTTCAGATTTCACAAAATTCAAAGATACAACATTTTTATTCACCAAACTTTTTATAGATTTATACCTCACTTGCATATGCCTATTCATCTTTTTATTAGTATGTGCTTGTCTCACAAGTTCTATTACAGCTCTATTATCACAATGTATAGAAATAGCAGGTATAGGATTTTTCACAAGTGAAATATCAAGGAGTAAATTTTTAATCCACTCAGCTTCAATACACGTAGTGTCTAAGGCTATAAGTTCTGATTCTGTTGTACTTCTAGAGATAACGGTTTGTTTTTTAGAACCCCATGATATTGCTGCTCCACCTAACATAAATATATACCCAGTAGTAGACTTAACATCTAAGTTATCTGTTATCCAATTAGCATCGCTATAACCTTCTACCACATTAGGAAAACCACTAAAGCAAAGTGAATAATCTAGAGTTCCTCTTAAATATTTAAAAACTCTTTCCACAGCAATCCAATGATCTTTACTAGGATTATGAGTATGTCTACTTAATCTCCCAACAGCATAGGCAATATCAGGTCTAGTCTTATTAGCAATATAGAGAAGTGATCCAATAATTTGAGAATATCTAAGTTGAGATACAGGTACACCATTATTTTTCTTCAAATTCATGCTAGGATCAAAAGGAGTTGAAACAGGTTTGAGATTATAATAATCAAACTTTTTAAACATTTTCTCTAAGATTCTAGATTGATTCAATGTAATACCTTTGGTTGTTTTCTCTAATTTCATACCCAAAATTATATAAGCTTCTCCTAAATCTTTCATATCAAATTTTGAAGATAAATAAGATTTCACATTTTTAATTATCTCTAAATTTGTTCCAAATAATAAGATATCATCAACATATAAACACAAAATAATACATTCTCCATTATCTTCTTTATAGTATACACATCTATCATGTTCATTGATCTTAAAACCAAATTCTAGAATTATCTTATCAAACTTTTCATGCCACTGTTTAGGAGCTTGCTTAAGTCCATACAAAGATTTAACCAACTTGCAAACTTTATGTTCTTGTCCTTTAACCACAAAACCTTCAGGTTGCTCCATATAAATTTCTTCATCTAAATCTCCATTCAAAAAAGCAGTTTTAACGTCCATTTGATGAATTTCTAAATTATAAATGGATGCTAGAGCAATTAAGATTCTAATGGTTGTAATCCTAGAAACAGGTGAATAGGTATCAAAATAATCTATTCCTTTCTTTTGTGTAAATCCCTTGGCTACTAATCTTGCCTTATATTTTTCTATACTTCCATCAGGTTTTAATTTCTTTCTAAATACCCATTTGCAACCGATAGCTTTACTCCCAGGAGGTAGGTTAGTCAACTCCCAAGTATTATTTTGAAGAATAGATTCAAACTCACTATTAATGGCTTCCTTCCAAAATGGTGCATCTAAAGATGATATAGCTTCTATAAAAGTATTTGGTTCTCCTTCAGTTAAAAAAGTATAAAAATCATCTCCAAAGGTTTTCTCTATTCTAGTTCTCTTACTTCTTCTAGGTTCTATGTTTAGATGTTCAGAATCATCTCTCAAAGGAATAACACTAGTACTAGTAGTAGAAGTTCTATTTACAACCTGATTTGATATCCTAGTTTTATATGGAAAAATATCTTCAAAAAATGTAGCTTCACGAGATTCAATTATTGTATTATTGGTAATTTCATTAATTCAGAATTTATTACTAGAAATCTATTAGCACTACTATTTTGAGCATATCCTAAGAAAATGGTATCCACAGTTTTAGTTCCTATTTTCTTACGTTTAGGTTCTGGAATTGCTACTTTTGCTAAACACCCCCACACTCTTAACATTTTAAGATTAGGTACTCGTTTTTTCCAGATTTCATAAGGTGTTTTATCATTATCATTACAATTACTCTATTTAATATAACACAAGCAGTGAGTATCGCTTCCCCCCACAAGCTCTCCGGTAAACCAGAACTAATAAGCATTGCATTTATCATATCCATAAGAGTTCTATTTTTCCTTTCAGCTATCCATTAGATTGTGGAGAATAAGGTGGGGTTACTTCATGAATAATTCCATGTTCTTCACAAAAAGTACTAAGGGTACCTACATTATATTCACCTCCTCTATCAGATCTAAGTTTCTTAATCTTTCTTTCTAATTGATTTTCTACTTCACTTTATAAATTTTAAATTTACTAAACACTTCATCTTTGGTTTTAATTAAATATAAGTAACAAAACTTAGAACAATCATCTATAAAGGTTACAAAATACTTATTTCCTGCTCTAGTTAGTGGTCTATTAGAATCACAAACGTCACTATGTATAAGGTCTAAGAGTTGTGAATTTCTTTGTACAGATTTATAAGGTTTCTTAGGTTGTTTTGCTTGCACACATATTTCACATTTGCGTTTAACATCAATAGATGATTTAGGTACTAATTCTAAATCCATTTTTCCTAATTTTCCTTAAATTCACATGTCCAAGTCTTTTATGCCATAAATCACAAACTTCAATATTGAAAATATTATGAGAGATATAATTAACTTCAAAAAGATACATTCAATTTAAATAAACCATCACATACAAAACCTTTACCAATAAAAATATCATTTTTACTTATTACAATTTTATTCGATTCCATTACAATTTTGTAACCTAACTGTACTAAACATGATCCACTAATAAGATTTCTTCTAACTTCAGGAACATATCGCACATCTCTCAAAGTTAAGATTTTTCCAGAAGTCATCTTCAAATCTATATCTCCAATGCCAAGTATTGGTGCAATTGATCCATTTCCCAAAGTTATGCTTCCTCCACTTGATTTCTGGAAAGTTTTAAAATAACCACAATCAAAACACACATGTTTATTAGCCCCAACATCTAACCACCAATCTTGATATTCAAAAGTAGAATTAATTTCAGGATTATACCTAAAAGATGATCTGGCAATTTCTTCTTTCTCCAAAATCATATTCACTTGAGCATTATGACCTTGATTCCTTTGCTTATTGTTGAACCTTGGTTTATACTCATCAGTCTTCTTAAAAAAACAATCTTTAGCATAATGATTGGTTCTTCCACATATATAGCACAACCTCTTGCCACTCCCTTGTCCCTTAAAATTATTAGCATTGGCTTGGTAGTTGTTATTATGGTGTTTGCCATTTTGACCTCTAGATTTAAACTTAAGGTTGTTCTTGAAAATTTTACCTTTAGGTCAAAAGTTATTCCTATTGTTGGAACTATTCTTATTCTCATTCTCCACCACATTTACCTTAGGCGTTTTCTCTTTTCCAGTTTCTAGATTTGATCTATGTTTCTCTTCCACCCTAAGTGTATTGATTAATTGAGTTAATGACAGATCTCCTTGTTTGTGCCTAAGACGCTTAGCAAAGTCATTCCAAGATGGAGGTAATTTATCGATAAGGCAAGACACTTTAAACTCCTCACTAACAGTTGTCCTTTTATTTTCTACTTTTCTAAGTAGTTCTTGAAACTCATGAATTTGATCTCCTACAAGTATGTCATCTTTCATTTTATACCCATTAAAATTAGAGACAATGAAGCTATCAAATACCAGCATCTACAGTTCCATATTCGGCCTCTAAAGTTTTCCATATTCGGCCTCTAAGGTTTTATTTATATTTCTTATATAACATTAATGAGAGAGTACTTCGATGTGGCCACAACAACAAAAAACTATATATATATGGCCAATCGATTATAATTTTCATAGTTTCTATTATAAATTTATGTTTATACGACTCTTCAAAAGTTCGAGTATTTTCATTCTTAAATTTTCCGGTGATTATGACTAGGTTTAAATTTTCTATTACTTCTTGTTCTTGTTGTTGTTATTATATTATTATTATTATTATTATTATTATTATTATTATTATTATTATTATGTAGGAAAATCTTGCAGGTTAAATAAAAGTTAAAGACGAGTTTTAAAAATTCAAGGGATGGAAGACACATGACATTGTAACAGAGATGGAAAATTTAAGAAGTTGAAAGTAGTTATTTAGGTGGTGGTTAATGGAAGTTTTTTCCGTCATTTTTTTTCTATAAATTGCCATTAATGGCTTTATTGTAAAGGACCAACAAATCAATACATGACTTGATTTTTATTTCTTTTCTATCATAAGAGTAGACGTAATCTACATAGGAATAGTTCAAACTTAAATATGAGTAGTCTTAATGTATTTTATTTGTAATTTAATTGTTCATTCAATCATTTATATCATCATCTTCTTCTTCTTTCTTTTTCTTTTTCTTGTTTGTATTTACATTATTTTTATTGCAAGGAAGCACTTAAACTTTCAAGGTATAAAACCTCAACACAATTGCTTGATCATTGTGTTATTTGGTGAAATTTTTGTTAAGGTTCTATCGATCTAAACCTAACCAAAATTTTACTAACACAATCATAAGTAGGGATTATCATAGTAGTATGGCTTGGAATCATCACTATAATTAACAAAGACAATTTTCAAATTCATAACACTAATAATAATTACAGCATATGAAGTTTATTTGATTTAGCTAGTCTTTCGCAGTCTTAACAAACAATAACTACCTTTTCAGCCATTAATCCACAAGAAAATAACAGATGCATGAGCTAAACACAAAGGGAAAAGTTTGAGGAACAAGTAACACAAAAGGTCCTTATGTTTTAGTAACGATTTTTCTGCAATAACCAAATTAAAAGTGAAATGAAGATATCTCCTTTTACTAAACACTGCCATTCAGCTGGTGATTTCTGCTGAACAATCAAAAGAAGGTACCGGATTTTTCAACCTCTTTGCTGACAGCTTGAGAAGAACTATTGGTATTTGATGTCCCTTCTTGCGAAGTGCTACCAAATTCTGCAGATTGAGAGAAACCAGCCATCTCTTCAGCCATTGCCGAATCATCCATTGAATAAGGGGCACTGGGTGAAGCACCAACTATCTTACTCTTTCCCTCAAGAGTTTTCACAACCTCAAACATGGGAGGCCTGAGTGATGGGGATAGGTTAGTGCACGACATTGCTAATTCCAATATTGTATTTGCTTGCTCTGAAGAGTAGTCTGACCCTAAGGACGGATCAACTAATTCTACAAGATTTCCTTTCTGTTGTAAAACATATGCCTGTCATACATTAAACCGAGTGTTGTAGTTAGAAGGCATTATTTAAATAAAACACAATAAACAATTCTCTCTTCATAATACTAACTCATTAAACTTTTAGCAATACACACACAAAAGATATAAATAAATGTAATTAGTAGAATTACTGGAGTTTGTGTTTAGTTTTGGCTCACCAAATCTAAAAGGTAAACATTCTCATCATTTGGCCAATAACTGGTACTGTTCTTGCCACTGACAATTTCCAATGTGACAACTCCAAAACTGTAAACATCTGCATTATTTGTTAAGTGACCTCTCATGGCATACTCAGGAGCCATATATCCACTGCAAAAGACTTCTATGAGAATGATATGCATTCATCTTGAAAATAAATATGATTCCTAAAATAAGAAGTCATTTTTTTTTTACTATGAGAATACTAATCTTCTATTACAAGAGATTATTTGCGATATGCAACATAGAGAGAGAGAGAGAGAGAGAGAGAGGTTATCCCTTACGTGGTTCCTGCTATTTTAGTGACCACATGTGTCACTTCCTCCTGATAAAGCTTAGCGAATCCAAAATCAGATATCTTCGCATTAAAATCCTTGTCAAGAAGAATGTTTGTTGGCTTAATATCCCTGTGAACAATTTTTAGTTTGGATTCTTCATGTAGAAAAGTCAGGCCTTTCGCGATTCCAAGACAAATTTGAACTCTGGTGGGCCAATTTAGTCTTGACCTCACCTCATCTGAACCTGTAGATAAGCCAATTTATAAAATTTATATTATGTTATCAAAAAAAAAAAAAAGGCAAAGTATTTTTTAAGAAAGTTCAGAGAACAGCTTGTCCTCTTTACCGAACAAAGCATGTGCAAGGGAATTATTTTCCATGAACTCATAGACAAGAAGAAGTTGGTTGTCTTCTGCACAGCATCCCAGTAGCTTTACAAGATTTGGATGTTGCAGAGCAGAAATAGTTCCTACTTCATTTACAAACTCACGGATCCCTTGCCTTGATTTAGATGAAAGTTGTTTAACTGCTATTGCAGTTCCATTCAGAAGTACACCCTGCAGTCATGCAACAATTTTTTGGATTAAAAGCAACATGGATGTAAAACTGTTTATGCTAGCCCAGGATGTTAATACTGTTGAGTTCACCCATGTGGATAGAGGTAGCCACCATTGTTGAAATTGGTTGGCATGAATGCAGAGTAGCCACCAAGTGTTGACAAAGTTGGGAGAAAAGCTAGGGAGACAAGTTGCATGTAGGAAGGTGGCAAGTTAATGCTTTCATATGGGAGTGGGATGGACTGTGGTCTCCAACTCGCTCTATATATTGAGTTTAGTTTGCAAGAGGCAAGAACAATACACAAGTGAGTGTGCATCTCTGTGAAGGTGAGAAAAGAGCTGAGAGTGTAAGACAGTAGAGAGTATGTGTTGAGTGAGAGTCCACTCCTTTGTTTAATCTCTATTTTTTCAAGTGGAAATCTCTTGTTCTCTCCATGGACGTAGGCATTGAGGCCGAACCATGTAAATATTGTGTCATTACTGTGTGTTTTATGTTTGGTAGTTCAGGTGGGTTGGCCTTAAAACCCAACAAATACAACATGACAAATATATTGATAATTGCAAATATGGGTGCAGGATACTCGGTTGACATGGTTGTTCCCAGAAATTCCTTCTAAACCGATGTATAGGTACAAACACCCAGTGGCAGGTCTGTTTGGTTTGTATCAGTTGTAAGTTTTGGTTTGGATCAGAACAGAGTTTTTACCAAATAAAACTTGGGTTATTCATTAACAAATGTGAAAATTCTTGTTATGAAGTAAAATCTAACAAAAGCCTCAATATAAAATTAAAAAAAAAAAAAAACTATGTGATGGAGAAATGATAAACATTCCCACTCTGATACATAATATAATAGATGAATAGCTGAATCAGAGACCTGAATGTCAATTGCAGATATTACAGTCAGTGTCAATTTGGTTTAGAATTTTATCAAACACTTGGCTTGTTACATTAAACAGTGTGCATCTGCACCTAGTAGTGTGAAAGAACAGATTAGATGATGCAAGCGTACCAGCAAAATATTGTCAATATAATTATTTAACTACAACCATTCAGTAAGAAACCATGACAATTTCAAGTCAATGCACAAAAACATATAGCGAAGAAAAATAATGACATCATTTAGGTGATAAATTGTGCTCGCTTGTGCATAGGAGAGCATGCAAATTTTACTAAATGTATACTTCAAAGGATCAGAAGCAAGTATGCCCTATAAGAAACTAATATAAAATATAATAAACCTTTCATAGATTTTTCTGCAAAAAGAAAAGAGGGAATATAAAAGATTTAGAGGGACATATATCAGATTTTAAAGGGGGGATTTCAATTTTTCTTTTATAAAAACAGCTAGAATTAAAATTTTAAATAGTTGAGAAGGGCAGCTGCCTCTTGTGGGCACATGGTGGCTCAGCCACTGTATACCCCTATTACTTGGTTGTAGACACTTCTTCATCAATGATCCCAACCAAAGTTCAACTAACATGATCTATGTTATTTGGAACATCGATCATTTCCGTACACGAAATGGGGTTGGGAACATTATATTCTCTAAAATATGGTACGATAAGAGTAGACTTGTTTAGATTACACTCTTAGGATTTAAGGTATAGTAATTTTCTTTTAAAAATTAGACATCCAATAACATGTTGCTTTTCTTTTGAAATTATATGAGTGTTATGATCCATTTTTTTATGTTTTGTCATACCAAAACTCCACTCTTCTTCCATTTTAGTTTATTATATTTGATTTGTTTTTCCTTGTAAGGTAACTTTTAAGGTTTATAACGGAAAATACTTTTGGCATGGCTTTGGATTGCCAAATTTAATGTTTTGGAATGAAAGTTTACCACATTTTCGAGCGTTCGTTCCAAAATGTCAATCGCTAGAGTATTAATATTTTCTAGTAACACAGATCTAGAGTAATTAGAAAGCTAAAAAGATCTAGGATATAGTAAAAAAAAAAAAAAATTTAAATTTGAACCTTGTAGACAGATCCGAAACCCCCTTCACCTAGCCTCATTGCAGGGCTGAAATTTTGTGTGGCAGCTTTTATTTGTCGAGCATTGAAAAACGAGCCAGATAGTAACTCCATGCCTTTCAGTTCTGTTTAAATACATTAAAAGTCGCCGCCCGGGGGGTGGGAACGAAAGAACGAGAAAATCAGTACAATGATCGTTACCGACATGCAAACTGATGTCAAGGTTATAGTTATGGAACTCATGGAAACTGAAGTTCATTATCATTTGTTATTCTTACCTTCATCATGCAGTCCTTTCTTCCGAAAGCAGCCCAATTTCCAGAGGGATAGTAAAGCTAATGCAAGGATAAGTAGTGCAGATGCTACAATCCCAACAATTACTAGGGGAGGGAGTTTATATTTTACACGATGTACAGAAATACCAGATATCAAAGGACCATATTGTGGAAATCGGTAACCCGTAGAGCCTTTGCCAGCCCAATATAAGTGAATCTCTAGTCGGCTGTTATTCACATGAACTTCACCAAACTCTAGAGTGATACTCTTGTCGACACCCTTGCCTGTTCTACTATACTGAAATTTGTTTCTACCTGTTTGTCCTGCACGCAGTAATCAACTTTCAATATTATATTTTAAGTTAAAACCTAAGAAGCACATACACTTTTAACAACGTCATGTGTCGTGTCCAATACTGTATCAGACATCGATACAACACGACACGACACTCATTGGACACTTTCTAACACTTAAATACACGTGAA
The DNA here is from genome assembly GCA_030407325.1 of Camellia japonica. NCBI lineage: Eukaryota > Viridiplantae > Streptophyta > Magnoliopsida > Ericales > Theaceae > Camellia > Camellia japonica. Next base: position 69,154,117 of record JAPPVO010000014.1, on the reverse strand, counting down.
ACACATTAGAAATTTGAATATAATTACTTGGCATTAGGGACGGAACTATGTGTTGTTGAGTGGGTTGAACCCACTAAACTTTGAAATATGTTTAGGATTATATAGTGTTACGTAAAGTTTTGGAGAGGTTTTCATAAATTGACAATACTAAAATTATTACAGAATTAAATATAATGGTGTTACTTTTTTAAAACAAAAATGATTTGTAAATAAATTTTTTTTTTTTTTACAAAACATATATTTATAATGACATGTCAATCGTATTTTCTAAAATATGAGGGCAATAGTGAGTCATTTAATTAAAAATGAAGAGAAAACAAGAAGCGTATAAAAATTATGTTTTTATATAATAGTACTAGTTTTTCTTTTTTCCTTAAAAGTGATCATTCTCTTCAATCATGAGAATACTTAAAGTGTTTACAAGTTGTTTTTCTTTTCCTCGTGTGATGACTAATTTTGCCTTTTTTTCTCACTCTGTGCTCAATTGATTATAAATCGTAGTGTTGCTCTCGTTAGTTTCATTGAATCAATAGTATATTAATGTTCCTACATTTCGTTGTACAATTAATTTAATAAGTTTGAATTATTTTTGTAATGTTATTATTAAAAATATATTTTATTGCAATGTATTATTGTATATTATATGAAAGTTTATTTTGAAAACATTTGTAAAACGGCTTCTCTCAAGTTATCATCTCGACTTGAGAGAGTATTTGCACTTTTAAAACCGATTTCGCTGATTTGAACCATTTACTTTTTAAGACTTGTTGAGTAAAATATTCATGTAAAAAAACTAGATGATTGGATATCGATAATTATATGTTTGAATTATATTTGTTTTACAAAATTTGACAACAAATATAATTTCAAAAATAACCATCCATTTTTTTTAATACAAATTTGATCTAAACATATAGCTACCGATGTCCGACTATCTTTATTTTTTGCATGAATATATTCTACTCAACAAGTCCCACAAAGTGAATAGTTCGGATGGCCGAAATTGGTCTCAAAATGGGCCTATCAAGCCCAAACGCTCTTTCAAGTTAAAATGATCAACTTGAGAGAAGCCAAATCTACTAGGAATATGAAATAATGATATTGATGATAGCTAACTGAATGACCCCATTAAATCAAATTTTTGACTATGCCACTGCTTGGATCCAATGCTAAAACAGAAACTATGTAAATAGATATCTATTATCATGTTTTGAACTTTAGAAATTATTATATTTAACTTAAATATTCATAAACAAAACACACAATAATTATACATAATAATTATTCCTTATATAATATATTTAAGTTTATATATTTTGTATGTGTCCTCCACATGTCTTTGTCCATGCCCGTATTTCATAGGTTGCATTTTTTGTTAAAAAGTACCAACAACTACCAAAGGTATATAGACTATGTTAAGTTTAGGTACCTGAATTTTGACATTGAAAATTCGCTTCAATGTGCTGCTAAGCTTTCTCTGATTAAGCCCTCTCCGTTGATTCCATGCTATTTCAGCAAAGTGAAGTTTCACAATGTAATGTCCATTTTTTAAGCAAAACCCATAATACTTGAGGGATATGGGGGCAATGCGCGCAGTACTGTACAATATTGCATCGGACATGTTAAGGTCACATGTTTTATAGCTTAGGTACTTGCTTTGGGATGGGGATGGGGATAGGAATGGGGATGGGGACCACCAGCCAGGGTATGACTCAGAAAAACTTCCCATACTACTGTATCCCCATTTTTTATTAGGACTCAAAAAGAAATGCGAAGAACCTCCAAGAGTTTCATTATCAGCTTCATATTCAGTTCCATTGATTGATGCTATTCCACCGCCACAATTTATGTACAGGTGATTATCTACAACAGATTTCACAGTCATCAACTACCTTTTCAATGCAATTTCATTTGTTTGTTCTCTAAATAAAAAGAAATAAAAATATCTCAACAAATGATAAAGAGTTTAATAAAAGAAAACACACGTTAAAATCTTCATGATGTGACTATTTTATTTTTATTTGGTACAGTTAAAAATAAAAACATTCAACAAAAATAAAGATAAATGTGGAATTAAAAATTTATTGTTATCGATATCAACTTAAAAAGGTGTCAATGTGTTTTTTAAACTAAACAGGAATACATTTTTTTTTTATTAAACTATAAGAAGATGGATTATAATGAAGTAAAGGGATAATTTTGCATTTGATCCATTTTTTAGAATTTTATCTTTCAATGATAAAATGTGTTGTCATTAATATCCTTTTCTAAATATTAATAATAACATACATTTTCGTGTAAGAACTCAATGGAATTCCCTTCTTTCTTTGTTTGATTCGAAGGGGAAGGCCCCGTTGAGTTTTTAATAATAATCATAATTTTTTTCATCTAAATGACAAAACAAATTTCATTTTCTGATGTTTCAAAATGCTCCATTCATTAGATAGAGAAGATCACTAAGATTTCGTGATCCACTAACGAACTTATTCCAATTCTAAGAGCTCGGATTGAATCGGTGTTGATATATTGATTTGATCCAAGCTCTCTTATTGAATTGCTCATTCAACGAGCATCACATTATGCCTTGACGAGGACATTTGCTGAGATACTAGATGCTTACCAAAAGAGGGGAATTGCACGTAAGAAAAGGGAGAATCTTCATGGACTGGCTTCCACCAATCGAAGTTTCGCGCATTTCAGATGGTGGTAAAGTGAGACCACATAAAGAGCTCTTCCTCATTGAGCCAGATTATTTAGTAAGATACTGTTCCTTTTTCCTTCTTGTTTGAATCTTCATATAGAAAGCCGGCTTCCTCATCAATATCTAGTCAGGCCTTTAGAGAGAGCCGACAAGGAACTCCATTGATAACTGTCCGTTTTGATCCTTTGGAACAACTCAATGAATTTAGTTGATCCTTTTAGGAAGCCGACCACCACCTCTGACGACCAACTTTGGTTTCCAATAACCATTTTCCAACAATTGTTTTCGGACCACTGGTCGCCGGCAACTTTCTAACGATAATTTCATGTGATCATTTTCCGACAACTTTCCCCACCCTCCTCCACCGACTCTTCCCCTCTGACAACCTACTCCAGCCACCACCCCTGGAAACTCTCCCTATCATCATACTACCACCGCCACACCACCACCACCACTCAACAAACCACACACACACACACACACAAAAGGAAAGAAAATCCGTAACATGAATAACAAGTATTGTGAAAGTTGATGTTTTGTAAATAAATACTAGTGGAGAAACTTGGTAACATGAATAACAAGTTTTGCTATTTCTCATCCCACAACTTGGTTTTGTCCATGGGTCGACTCAAGGGATGGAATTTGGCCTTTAGAAGATCTTTTCTAGCCTGGGAGGAGGAAGAGGTTGAAAGGCTATATGATATGTTGTTAGCAACCCCTTCTCTTCAACCGGAGTCTACTGATTCAATTGGGCGGACTGCATCTTCATCAGGACAGTTTACTGTGTCCTCATTATGGAAATGGTGTGAATCTTTCCATGGGCCTAATCTTGGAGTTCCTAAGTTGCTGTTGTGTAATGTATCTCCTCCTAAAGTTCAATTTTTTGGATGGCTAGCCAGGAAAGGAAGGGTGAAAACAACAGCTTTTTTCACAGAGGATTGGTGTGCTCAATGGTAATGTTTGCAATTTGTGTTCTTTTGGTAAGTCCAATGTTGAATCTGTCAACCATGTTCTTTTGTTCAGCCCTTTTATTTGGAAGGTATGGTCTGATATCATAAAATGGTGGAATTTTGAAATGGGTAATGCCTGGATCAGTAGAAGGACTGCTTCAGTGGTGGTCAGGAATTAAGTTCAAAAAACTGGAGTTGCAAATCTGGAAGGCTATTCATCTTGCACTGTTGTGGTCTGTTTGGAAACTCAGGAATGATGCTTGTTCAATGGGTGCCAACCAGATTTTGTTGAGTTGGGTTAAATTGTTAAGGTAAGAGTTTCTTTATGGATTAAGTACAATTCAAAAGGGGTGCCTTACTCAGTGCATGATTTTGTCTCAAACCTCAAGCAGATTAGATACTTGAGAGAGGTGGTTGGTGACTTTGCATTGGTCTGGTTTTTGGTTTTCTTTTTGCTGCTTTTGCTTTTGACCCTTTAGTTTGTTTCTGTTGTTCTGCTTCTGGGTTGGTTTTGTTGAGCTTTGTTGGAACCTCTACAACTTTTTTGGCTTTGGGTTGCATGTGATTGGTCTAGCATTAGGTACCAACCTAGTTGGGACATCATGCAATGACAATGATGCTCGGTGTTTTCCAAAGTCTTTAATCTCATTGTACTTTTTCTTCCTGTTCTGTTTTTTAATAAATTGAAGTTTCTTTGCTGATATAAAAAAATAAAAAATAAAAAAACCCCACAAAAACAAGCATATGTATATATATATTGAGAACATAATTAGAAATATATGAAATGTCAAGTAGACTGAACAATAATTCAACAAGCATACTAGTTTAACCCAGTCATGTCCAATTAAATCATAAGTCACGTCCAGCATGCTAAAGCAGTATCCACCTAAGATATCTCTACAGTTTTAAATATCATTGACTTACCTTTTGATTTTTTACTGTCGCAAGGGTAATTTTGTTGTTCCCATGCTTCAATAGGCCTGCAATGTCAATAAGAATAAGACAAAGAAAACATCAAATGCTTGCTAAAATTTGCCCAACTTTAGATGAGCATTTTAGGCTACGTTTGTTTCAAAGTAAAATAATTTTGAGGAAAATATTTTATCTAATTTTTGTTGTTTGGTTGGCCAAAAAGTAAGAAAAGTATTTTTCAAGTAAAATAGTTTTGGTCATAAGGCAAAAATTAATTATGTTTCAAAAGTCTGTAAGTTATTTTTTTGATCTATCTCAATCAACGCTTCTTGAGTTTCAATCTTTATCTTATTATTTTCTTTTCTTTTTCAAAGTTTTATCTATAATTAATTCATTATTAAATTTTTTCTTGTAGAAAGCATTTTGTCAACCAAACACGGAAATTCATAGAAAAAATTTGCTCATCTAAAATCATTTTACATCAAAAATATTTTACGGTGTAAATGTTTTACATCGAAACAAATAAGAGCCTAGAGTCAAATAAAATACCCCCCCACAACAAAAAAAAAAAAAAAAGAAAAAGAAATATAAGGGCTTACCTGTCTTTTATATTAGAGCAGCATGAAAACAAGTTCCTGAAAGAAAAAATAACAATAATAATAAACAAGAATATGCAAAAGGAAAGATACATGGAGAAATGTGAAGTGTGAATTATGGGTTTCCCTTACCAATTTATAGAAATGTTTCCAGCTGGTAAAGTTAAATTTGTGAAATTGTTTTCTGAAATATCCCTGCAAAAATGTTATGTCAAAACTAAGTAATGAACCTCTTGGTGGAACTCCAGGAAACTGCCTATTGTAGCATTTAGCTATTAGAGGCTTCAAATGGAAAGAAAAATAGAGAGAAAAAGAAAAAGAAATAACCTTAGCCGTTCTTGTTGTTTGAACTATATTTTTATAAGTTTTCTTAAGTCAATCTATTGAGTTACCTAAAAGGGAGAGATTACCATGTACACTCCTAAAAGGGTGAATAGGGAATGCCTTTCATAACTTTTTCACAAAATTTCGTAGCATAAATTACAAATTGTCATAACTTTTCTCACAATAAAATGTCATAATAAAAACCATAGAAGTGTTATAATTTCGCCATTCATAACTTTAAGGTGCACATCATAAATTTACTATTCGTAACTTTATCACGAAGTGGCATAAGATGCTATAAACATTCATAACTTTTATCAAAAAAATGCATAACTTTCGTACGGGGCGCACCTTTTTAGGGGTGCAAGCTTTAGATTTCTCCTACTTAAAAACATCTTCTACAATTCTATAATTAACAAATTAGTTGTGTTTTGGGTAAAATTATTGAGGCAAGATCCAATCACAGGAATCATAAGGATGTGTATCTACATAGAAATCACAACTGAAAAATAATAGGATGTTTAACTCTTTACTCTTTTCCCTAACCTTCATGCTACAAGTCTAATGGGTAATTAAAACTAAGGAGAGTAGAGACAAACTCCTTATGCCTAATGTGACGCCCCAAAATTTCAGGGACGTCAAGGTGACATAATAGCATGATACGATAGGGTTTAACTAGCATAGCACAACATTACATAAATAAATAATCACAAAATAAAATATATTAGAGTAATAATTACATATAAGAATTAGACTAGTTAGCAATAAATAATACAAAACTGAGTCTTCCATAAAATCTTGGAATATAAAACAAAATAAAAAAAGAAAGAAAATCTACATCTAACGAAACCATGGTTCCTTGAACGCTTCGGCAATGCTTTATTCTGAATAATACTCTTTTTCACTTAGCGTGAAACGCCATGAACTTGAAATACCCAATAAAACACACACACCCTAACCCTTATCCAACACAAGCAAACAAGCATGATACAAGGCACGATATAATGAAAACATACAACAATAAACATGTTAGAAGTTAGCGCATAATTCTAGAATCCCCTAAAGAGATCCTTTCCTCTTGACCGTAAGGAGTGGATTCAAGTTATTTGGTACTCTCCCTTTTGCTGCTTTGCAGACCCCTACACCGATTATCCACAGGGTAGCGCCAATTGAGAACCTTAAAAGAGACGGTAAAAACAAGGGTCAACACCCTGAAAGTCCCCAAAATGGGCCCAACCGTATTCCTCCGAAATCAAACCATTGTATAGAGTCCGAATACACCCGTTCCATCCTAGGGCTATGATTCAACCACTTGCGCAAGACTTAACTCAAAAAGGGGACATGTCCCGCCAACTTTCATTTCCAAATCATTAATTTCAGTTATCTTTCCAAAACATGATAAGTGAGTGCAAAACCTGTCATTACCCCAATTAAGTTTCCCCTTTCTTAAATTTATTATGAAGTACAATTAGCAAGAGTGAACTGATACTATATTTGAGCGTGAGGCAAATAATACATGAGCAAATATAACTAATAAAGGGACATATACGATATCATGGAGGCAAAACTAATAATAGACAAGTCATTGATAATATACAAGGCAAGAAAGCACATAACCACAACTACTTAGTATTTCAGATTCGCAGGGACAAAAAGATTAAATTGAAAAAAAATACTTCCAGGGCTCCAATGGGTCTGAAATTTGTTGAGATTGTAAGACAAGGAGTCTAGTTTCATCTCCAATTTAAAAAACAGAAAAGGGTAACCATAGCTCCAGGAAATTGACACTGCTTTAGTTCTGTCCAGATTTGACGGCCGTTTGGAAAAATGGATTTTCTCACAATCCGCTCGATCATTTTTGCTCAAATTAATTTTAGATGAAAGTTAATATTCAAAGGAAAATTTAGACACAAAATTCAACTTAAGGGGATTATTCTTGAATTTTATAAAAATACACAAGTAGGCTGTTTTTCAGGAACAAAAACTTGAAGAAATTGGATGGGCTATAACAACATACATTTAGGCTTTACAGAAAATCACACATACTCTACATACATCATATAATACCCCATTGAAATAGGTCTGAAGTTCATGAAGAATTGATATTGAAATAAAATCAAGGAAACAAGGTGCAACATACTGGTAACAAGGAAAAACAAGGCGAAAACACTAACTTAAACTGATTCAAGAGCAAGCTATCATACCAACACACTATAACATGAGTAATATAGATATAATATCATTTATGAGAAGAAAATATAGGATAGAAATGGTGAAGAAGGGAGGAGAGGATAGTGTCTTACCTTTCTAGCAAAATTTTCTTTCTTTCCTTTCTTCTTCTCTTCTCTTCCTTACTATGTTTTTTACTCTCTTGCTTTCTCCCTCTCCTTATGGCCAGTTCTAGTGTTTCAAAATGAGGGGGTTGTGGTCTTATTTATAGAAGAGGATTTGGTGTTGAATTGTCTAAAATACCCTCAGTTGGTTTTCAATTGAATTGGTTGGCATTTGGTTGAAATGGAATGGAATATAGAAGGATTAGGGAGACCTAGTTATGGTTTAATTAAGGCTTTAGTTGGCTTAGGATACTAATAAGGGACAAAGGGACACCATTTCCCTAAATCATGGATGGCACCATGCCTTTAGTTTAAAATTCATAAGATGTAAATATGGACCAACAATAAAATTGTGGTGCCTCCAATCACAATAATAAGTTCACACCCACACAATATATTGTGTGCACGCTGTAACTAACATATTAAATCAATTTATTTGGTTTCAGTTTATATCTTGAAAGCACACACCAAATTTTAACCTCACCTCAGATTAAAACAAATATTAGAAATCAAAACAATTACAAAATAAAACTTTACCCGATGGAACAATTTATGCAATTAAGTATATCTCTAGATTAATTGGGATGATATGTAATTAAATGAAATATCATGCTATAATCTCACAATACTGATCATGAATACACCAATGACTATGTTATTAAAATTTTCCAGAAGTTACAAAACTTATTTTCCAGAATTATGAAAAGGTTGCAAGCACTGAAATTGGCTCTGAAGAAGTGGAATTTTGAAGTGTTTGATAATGTGGTTACCAAACTCAAGGCAGTTGAAGAAGAATTGCATTCTATGGATTGGTTGTTGAAGTTAGATCTTTACAGGAGTCTGAAGTTAGTAGAAGAAGGGAGATTCAAGGAGAGATATGGAAAACTAAGGAAAATGAGGGAATGGTTATGGCTCCCAGAATCTAGATTGGGAATGGTTATGGTTATGAAGTAATCCCCCCCCCCCCCCCCCCCCCCAACCAAAATAAATAAATAAAAAAAAAGGGCATCCACATTATCACTTCGACCTATAACTGATTGAACAATTTGTGAATGTGCATATAGCTTATCATTTCTAATTGTCTTAAATGATCAACAAAGCCTTGATTTGTTGAATAAATCTTGAGAGGAGAATAGTGAATCATACTTGCTTAGGGACAACTCTTGTAAAAAAATAAAGCAAAGACAAGTTTGATCGAGAAGGAACTATCCTTCATCATCCGTGACTGTATCATTGATGAAATTTAATGAAGAATAATGGTAGCTTTACACCTGTTAAATCACATTATACATTGTTACTGTATTAGGTAAGTGAGTTTACTTGTAAACCTATATGTTAGACAAGATTGTTTATTCCAAGGTCTATAGGGTTTTTTATTTTTATTTTTATTTTTCACTTTTAAATATAAGTTTATGATATGGATTTGAGTATTTTGATTAATGTACATGTTTTCATCAGGCTTGCAAATATGCTTTTAGATACATATATATATATATATATATATGAATATTTATTTTGGATTGCGGTTTCATTTTAGTCTAGATGAATTCATCATTAAATCACATCTTGTAATTATAAACAACAAGAACCACATTAAAAGCTAATTTAAAGATAACTTCATTATGAATTCAAAAAATCAACTTGGCAATGGAATAGTATTTATGTAACTGAGTTATACTTGGTCCCCCATACTTATATATTACTCATTAGTTTTGTTAGGATTCCAAATATTACTCCTAAATTCATCTACAATGACCTATAGCATGAACTATGTCATGGTTGTTTACACAAATCAACAATTGACATTTAACCTTCCACATCATTTTCAGTAAATTTAGGAGTGAGATTTTAGAGTACTCAAACTTTTTCTTTTACTCATATTTCATGATTAAATGCACATTGTAGAGACCCCAACTTTCGTAAATATCTTTGAATCTCTAATGTTAGAAGTTATGTCAATAAAACCCCTAAAATTATCATTTTCTCGCAAATTTAACCCTAGAACTCCAACGCATCGTGGGTGTATTTGATTAACCCTAATCACTCCTGATAACTTAGAAAGATCCCCAAATTATAAATTAATCGCCTAAAAATCTTAATCCTTGATAACACCATTTTTGCTCGATTTCTCGCCTTTCTTTGCGATTTAATTCGACCGGAACCGAATTAATTATTTTAACTATTTTATTATAATTATATATTAATAATAAGTGATGATTTATCAAAATTTCAGATTTGGTCCTTGCCCTTTTATTTTTTTTTTGCATTTGGGCCCTTTCTTGATTTTTTATTGAGTTCTGTACTACTTAACTATTATATTATATATACAATATCTTATATATATATATATATACATCTCATAAATATATGTAAAACAATCTGATTTTGGTACCTTAGGAGAGGGGTAGCCGGCTGCCTTGTACTTGAGAGGCTAATTGGCAATTTTCAATTAAATAAAATAATAAAAAAAAAACAAATAAAAAAGGAAAGAAGTCATTGTTCAAATCCTTAATTTAGGGGATGTGTTCCCTTGTCCCCTATTATCCTAACTAAGCTAACTAGATCCTTAATAAAACAAGCTTAAGAGCCTTAATCCACTCCTATTCCATTTCATTCCAACCAAATTGTCAAAAATTCAATTCAAACCCAACTAAGGGCCAATCCTCAATAAATTGGCAATACACTCTCCCTCATATACACACATTACAGCCCGCAGTAGTAGGAAGAGGGAGAGAGAAAAAGACTTGAAAAAAAAAAAAGGAGGAAGAAAGAAAGATTTTGCAAATTCAAGTAAGACATACACTCCTCTTCTCTTCTCCAATCTTCCCACCCCATCTCATCCTTTCTCCTAGTATGTCTCTTGTGTGTATGTAATGTTGATATGCATGGCCATAGGGTGTATGTGTTAAGTGTTAGCATGAAAAAGTAATTTTATCTAGCATTTTCTTCTCAATTCATGCACTGCTGTAACTTTCTCATTTTTGAAAAAAAATATCAAACTTACTTATTTTCCAAATCTGATTATAGGGGATAATATTTGAGGTGTGTAGAGCATGTGAAAATTTTGGTAGCCCCTAATTATGTGATTTTATAGCCTAAACATTTTTTTATTTTATTTTTTAAATATGGTCCTATGTTCCAGAAAAACAGTCCACTTCTTGAGTTCTAAAAAAATTCCAAAAAAATCACCCCATGTTGGTTCTTATGTAGAATGTTAGCATTTTGTGACCTCTTTCCACAAATAAATTATTTGAGCAAAAGTTAATGAGTAGTTTGAGAGAAAATCTATTTTTACTAAAAGGTGGCAAATCTGGACAGATGTTGGAAAATGGCTTGTAGCTTAATTCCTGGTTGTGGTATGCTAATTCTACAAATTGGAGATGAAACTTGTTGTTTTATACTTTTGTTGAATTTCAGCTCCTGATTTGACCTAGAAGTATGTTTGCCATATTTTTATTTCCGTTTCAACTATTTTAAAAATTCTAGAAGTAAATCCTTAAACGCTTGTTACCCTCAAATGTTTTATTAGCATGCTAAATGTTAATTTCTTGCCTTATCATGTTTTGTATACTTTAGTTTGGGTTATATTTCCTCTCATATGTATGACTCATGTACAATTATGCTTGAATGTGACTAACTCGCCTTTTAAAACACCTAATTAACAGGAAATGTTAAGGGATTGGAAATGAGAACGTCACCAGTAATGTTTTGGAATGACTTATTAAGTGTATATTAATGAAATAGATTGTGATGGACTTGTTACCAATTGAGTTTAATCTTGCGCAAGTGGTTGCCACATTAACCCTAGGGTAGAATGGACATATTCGGACTCTATGCAGCAATTTGATTTACTGAGATAAGGTTGGGTCCAGATGGGACATTTAAGAGGATAAAACTCTTTTTTTCTTTGGAGGGATAAGGTTGGATTCAGGATGATAAAATCTTTTTCTTTTGGTTGCCTCTTTTGATGTCCATCAATGGCGTCGCATGTATATAACCGTTTTAGACATCCGTGGTAAGATCTACAAAGCAGCAAAATGAGGAGTTCTAAATAGTCTGGCGTCCAATTCTAGTAGTTAGGAGGACGGGTCTCTTTGGAGGACTCTAGTGGTCTTACTAACTTTTTAATGTGTTAATTCTATTGTTTCATTACTATTATTTGCTTAAAGTGCTTGTTGTTGTATTATTTTATGTGTGTGTTAAATTGTTAAGAGTTTTAGGTGTGTGTGTATTTACTGGGCATTCCAAGGTCATAGTGCTTAATGGCAAGTAAAGACAAATTCTATGCTGAGGACGGGTTTGTTGAAAACTTTGAGGAAACTTGGTTGCCTTAGGAATTAGGTCATCTACCTCTGTTTTGGGCACTTTTTTTTGTAATCAGAACTTATGTTTTGTAATTATTGACCTAAAAACTTATGTCTGTAACTAATATTTTTTTTAGTCGTTAATATTTTATTTGGTACTTAATTATCTGTAATATATCGTGTGTCCACTAGTTAAGCTCTACTATTTTATTATATTGTGTTACCTTGATGCACCCGAAATTTGGGGCGTCACACACATAGCCCCTCAAAGGTTTTTTCTTTTAAAAAGTAATTAATATTTGTATTTCCCATTGTGGTTATGTTATGAACATTAAAATGTTACAAACTATTGTGTTGACAAAAGTTGTGAACAATTATAGTTTTGTTATGAATCATTGTGATATAGTTTTAAAAGAGCATATAGGTATGGACCTTTTGCATGGTATGATTTATAATCTATTATCATTCATGTAGTATGTGAATTATGTGATATTACTTATGCTTTGTACTTTTCTACTTGTGCATCATTGAAGTTCAAGTCCGTATAACACATTTAGAGTGTTCTCATTATTTATTAACTTATTTTGATAGTGATTTATTTATTTTAATTATTATTTAAATCATTTAAATATATCAACGCTTGGATTTGTTGAAGCCTTATTTTTCCCTCCCTTCAATCATCAACTCCAGGCTCCGCCCCTAGAATAGTAGCTTCATACTAATTAAAAAATAGATCAATGCTTCAAGAAACACAATCCAACATCAGGAAAAGAAAATGAAACATAAGATATTTTAGTTTCACTGCACAAGTAAATGCAAATTCTTGTAACAAACACCTACACGGATGAATTTGAGATATTAGCGAACCATCTCGGCGATGAATTGTGGAGCTTATTTCCCCTGAGGTATCTGACCATAAAAATAAAAAGATAAATAAGTTCATAATCAAAACTAAGCATATGTATTACATATAGAACACTTAGACATCCCACGGAAATGAAGAAATCTTTTATTTTTCACAACATTTTAATCAACTTTTACAACATTAATGGAATACAAAAGGTCACAATACAAAACATAATTTGACAAATATGTTGCTTTGTGCTCGCAATAAAGTCAAAACAGATATCCAAATAATTTGTGCCCTCTTTTTGTTACAACTCATTGTGAGAATATTAGTATATATTATTGTGTGAATATTTTAGATTGTGTTAGATTGTGTGAATATTTTATTCTTAGATTGCTTTATATATCAAATGTACACATTGTTTTGTTTGACGACTTGAATATACCAAAATCAGTCAGAAATCATACATTGTATCACAGCCGTGTCTGAAACCCTAGTTCTCACCTCTTATTGTTCGAAGTTCCCTCTAGTTCGAAGTTCTCCCTTCGATTTGAAGGTTCCCTCTGGTTTGAAGTTTTCTCCCTCTAGTTCGAAATCATCTCTGGTTTTCATTTCAGGATTCGATCGAGTTCGAGTCGTCAGTTCACCCTGTGCCTCGTCAGGTTCTTTACAACTCTTCTGATTTTCAAAACGTGTCTGATTTGAGTCTTGTGGGTGACCATCGGAATCAAGTTTTCTAGGCCAAAATCGCAATGTTGTTTGTCTCGCGACTTGGTATCGACTCCAGTGTCCATCAGCTCGTCTGCCCTTGCATCGCGATCCATTTGTGACGCTTATGGTTTGGGTTTATCTTTTTCTAGTTCGTCTGGTTCGCGGTTGACTCTCTCTTTGGACCTCGCGACTTTGTCTCTCTCTGGTTCTGGTTCAACTCGCGACATCGCTTTCTCTCGCTGGTGTAGGTTCAGCCCGCGACTCTCTCTGGATCTTGATTTGATCGCGTGACCCATCTGAGGTATGATCTTTCTTAATCGATCTATCTCCTCTTTGATTCGCTACTTCTTCTTTGGAATTGTGCAACTCACTTTCTGGTTCTGTTGGTCATATTTGACGCATCTAGTATTAATTTGGCTTATTAAATTTTGCCCTATCAGACTCTTGTTTATTACGCTTTAATCCCTAGTTTGACTATTTAGAGCATCTTCGATAGTTGTTGTTATAATATCATTGTTATTTTATAATTTAGTAATAAATAGTATTATTTTATCAAATTATAATAATAGTGCTTCAATGGTCACTTGCTATTTTGGTAATTCTCAACCAACTTTCCCTTCATATTTGTAGGTGTTGTTTGGATATAAGTTTTTTTGTGATTTTATTTTTGTTATTTTTTATCTTTTATGACCTTTTTTTAATTATTTTTCAAAAAAATTATATATTTATATTATTCCCGACTAGACAAATATAAAAAATGAAAAAAAAAATTTGAAAAGTTAGAAAAAAAAATTACATATAATTCAATTTGAAAAATTAAATTTGAAAAATTACTTGGTTTTCTACTGTCTCAATTCTGTTTTTTCAACTGAATTTGGAGCCACAAATATGTTCATATTTGCTGATGTGGCATGTTTGGCAATTGCTATTTTACTTGCAAAATTTGAGAACAAATATGGCATATGCCATCTTTGGCAAGTAAAATAGCAAGCCATTGAAGACCCACTTTTTATCACTATTGCTAAATTATAGCTTTAGCAAGTGTTTTGAGAGCTCAATTGGAGATGCTCTTAGGGTTTATTACACTTGATCCCCTCAGCTTTTTGGTTATTACAATGTCTCTTGCTTTTAATGAGTATGCCTTCTGCCATCAGAGGGGCCATTGAAAGTATCACTTCCCAAGAAGGGACGTTCATCTGCTCTATAGTTTCAGCCACACTTCCGAGCTCCTACTTAGAATACTTTTCAGACCCCAGTTGTTTATAGTACATCTGTTCTGTCTCCTGATCCTGACTTGGTTTCTTTGAGTGCTTAGATTGGTCAGCTTCAACATATACTATCTACTTCCTAACCAACCCGATATGCCTCTATTGTTTCCTTTCTTCATTTAGGTTTGCTTGGATTTTCTTTAAGTATTTCCTCGTCTATCTGGCTTTTTGACTCAGGTGTCTTTCATCATATGATTGCTTATCTCTCCTTAATTCAAAATTGTACTCACACTCCCTTTCCTGTTACTGGTGATGCTGCTAATGGGTCTGGTATGTCTATTATATCTGTTGGGTTGTCTTACCATTTGATATGTCTGCTATCATTATTTCATGTCCTTTATGTTCCTCAATTATGTGTCAATTTATTATCTATCAATCAACTTGATGCCTCCGGTTTTGATGTTATCTTTTCTTTTTCTATCTGTTCTGTGTAGAATCGGATGTCCAAACAGTAGATTCGGGGATGCCTATGACTATCTCTTCGACTGTTTTTTTCTCTTTTCAGTTAGATTCTCTGTCGAGTCCTTTTTATTTGTGGCATTCTAGATTGGGGCATTTGTCTGTTGACCGCTTACGGTCTTTAGCTCAGTCAGGTTTATTGGGTAAAGTTTTTCCTAGTCAACTTATCGAGTGTTGGGAGTGTAAACTAGCCAAAATGACAGTCCTATCCTTTCGTAAAAGTACTTCTATTTCTGATACCTCGTTTTCTTTCATTCATACTGATATATGGGGCCTTTTTCCTATTCTCACCAAAGGGGGTTCTGCATACTATATGTTATTTGTTAATGACTATCGTACTTTTTAGTCTATGATCACTACATAGTTTGGGTCTACTATCAAATTATTATGCTCTGACTTGGGTGGGGAATATTTTAAAACTGAATTCTATAAGTATTTGGCCAATTTGGGTACCATTTACCAAATTTTCTGTATTAATACACCTGCCTAAAATAGTCGAGCTGAGCGTAAACACCGTCATCTCCTTGAGGCAGCTCGATCTCTTCTTCTCTTTACCTCTGTTCAGGCTCTGTTTTAGGGTAAAGCAGTACTTACCACTACTTTTCTTCTCAACCGTATGCCTACTACCCTTCTCTTTGGTCGTTCCCCATATGAGGCTCTGTTTTCTCAACTTCCAAATTACTCTCTCCTTTATGTTTTTGGTCTGCTTGTTTTGTTATTATTTCCCGTAAAGATAGAACCAAACTTAGTGCCTGGTTTATCCTATGCGTCTTTTTAGGTTACAGTCTTACTCAGAAAGGCTATCGTTGTCACGACCTTATTTCCCAAGCCATTATATCTCCTAGCATGTTGCATTTCTCGAACGTCTGTCATACTTTCAGCTTCCTCCTATCACTGCCCAGGTTTCCAAAGAGGATTTGGATCACATTGATCCATTTCCTTCCGAGGTCCCTTTTGATGAGTACATCTTTACAGTTCTGCATGAGCTTGTTCCTTCTTCTCCTCCTACCCATTTCCTGCTAAGTCCCTCTCCACTATCCCTCCCAAGTCTGTTCCCTCTTCTCCTCCTCCTCCCTCTCTGCTCTTCATCCTCCTCCGTTGTTAGTCTATTCTTGTCGTAAGGCTCTCTCCCTCTATCAATTATCTCTACCCAAGCTGTTGATCCTCCTATTTCTAATGACTCTGATCTGACTAATTGTAAGTATCCCCCTTCACAACCGTAAACAAGTAGTCAAACTTGGTTTTGCTAAAATATATTTTTCTCCTTCATACTACACCATTTTGTTTGCTAGTCACTCTTTTTTATAACCCCAGTCTTACAAGGATCCTAATTAGGTTCGAGCTATGGAGGATGAGTTATCTGCATTATAGAAGACTACTACTTGGAAATTGGTTCATTTGCTTGCTGGCAAGAATCTGGTGGGTTACAAATGGGTCAATAAAGTTAAGACTCATTCTGATGGTTCTTTCGAACTCTACAAAGCTTACATTGTTGCCAAAAGGTTTCTCATAGGAGTATGATATTGATTATGAGGAGACCTTTGCCCCTATTGCCAAGATGACTATTATCCGTACTTTAATTCTTGTCACTGATGTTCATTATTGGCCTCCTTATCAAATGGATATTAAGAACGCTTTTCTTAATGGCCATCTCATTGAGGACGTTTACATGCGTCCTCCCCCTATCCTTCACCATTCCTCTGGACAGGTTTGTCATCTTCGACATACTCTGAATGGTTTACAGCAATATCCTTGTGCTTGGTATGATCACTTTCAAACGGTTGTTACTCAGCTTGGGTTGCATCCTTGTGCCCACTTTGTTTCTTTTCCACACCTCTGCTGGTTTTGTTGCCCTGTTACTTTATGTGGATGATATATGGTCATCATTGGCTTTGATTCTTTTGTTATCTCTCAAATCAAGCAGCATCTCTTCCCCACCCTTGAAATGAAGGATTTAGGCCCATTGTGATATTTTCTTAGTAATGAGGTAACTTTTTCTTCCAAAGGCTATTTTTTGTCTCAGGCCAAGTATGCAAATGAGGTTATTCACTGTGTCGATCTTACTGACACTAAGCTTTTTAATACCCCAACTGAGCTTAATGTGAAGCTTAACACTATGGATAGTGTCCATCTGGATGATCCTACTTTATATCGAGAGCTTGTGGGTTGCTTAGTCTATCTAATGGTTACTTGCCCTGACATTACTTATATTGTTCAAATAGTTAGTCAATTTGTTTCTAATCTATACATTGGGTTGCTTTGATTCGGATTCTTCGCTATCTTTGAGATACTATCTTTTAGGGCTTGTGTTGTCTTCTACTTTTTCCTTAGACTTGATAGCCTATGTTGATTCTGATTGGGCTAATGATGTCACTGATCGCAAGTCCACTTCTGGCTTCTGCATGTTTCTTGGTGATTTCTTGATTTCTTTCAAAAACAAGAAACAAACCGTTGTTGTTTGTTCCACTGCCAAAGTTGAGTACCATGCTATGGCCCACGCCACTGCTGATATTGTTTGGCTTCGATGTCTCTTGTCTGATTTGGATATCCCTCAGTCTTCTCCAACCTCTCTATTGTGACAACCATAATGTTATTCAAATTGCCCATAACACTGTCTTCCATTAGTGGACGAAGCACATTGAGATTGGTTATTACTTTATCCGTTAGCATCTACAGTCTGGCTTTATCTCTCTTCCTTTCGTCCGTTCGGCTCTGTAACTTGTTGACATCTTTACCAAGACTCACATCACTTCTCGGTTTCAGTTTCTTCTTGGCAAACTGTCAATGTTTTCTGCTAAAATACCTTCAGTTTGAGTGAGGGTGTGAGAATATTAGTATATATTGTTGTGTGAATATTTTAGATTGTGTTAGATTGTGTGAATATTTTGTTCTTAGGTTTATTCTTGTTTCCTATTTAGAATTAGGCCTAGAATTGCTTTATATATCAGATGTATTTAATGTTTGACAATTTGAATATACAAAAATCATTCAAAAATCGTACACTCATATCATAATGAAATATATTAAGATATAATAAAAGAGCATAAGAAAGTCAGAACTAATATAAAATATTATTACTTAATATTTTTCTTTTTAGATGGGGGAATCCCATGAGGCCAAATTACAAAATGTCATAAACCTCCAACAAAACCAGAGAACTGATAGAAGAAAGAACATTTTCTAGCCAAATTTTGAAGTAAAGTTGTTAAGAAGCTGGCCAAACAAAGAGCAATTTGATTTCCCTAATGAAGAACATGATGATAGGGACGTGGAGACTATGGAATAGCCACTTGACCGGGTTGTAGGCCTCTCTTGTAGGCAAATGCAAAAAAGTTTGCTTTTATCTATTGGAATGGCGTTATTGCTAAAGAGGGGTTTGCTCAAGCAGGTAGATTGTTTCTAGAAATCTTGTAAGAAGTAGTTTCCTTTTTAGTTTTAGCAATTGGACTCCAAATCCTAGTAGCACTATGTTGTTCACGGTTAGTACTGTACATTGAAGTTTTTTAAAGGCGAATGCATAACTCGAGACATTCTAGTCCTCATGTAGCAAGGAATAAGGCATAAAGCGTTGAGGCTTAAGCATTTCAACTTTCAAATTGTAATATTTAGTAAATAATTT